>CM055330.1:7168273-7248712 GCA_029228605.1 Salix koriyanagi
AAAAAATATATGATTAATTTCACTCAAAGGAAAAAATTCAAAAAAATCCAAACTTCTATCCAAAATATTAAAAGGACTTAAAACAAATCCTAAAATTAAAAGAATAATGACCGAAATGAAACAAAAATATATAATCAATTTCAATTGTGTGATAAAATTAAAACAAAGCCAAAGTTATATACCGAAAAGATTAAGAGATTTCAAACCAATCCCAAAATTAAGAGAATAAGAACTGAATTGAAATCTCAGTATACAATCAATTGCAATTGAAGAGCTAAATTGAAATAAATCAAAACTTATATAATAGAAATAAGAACCATACAAAACAATCAAAAGATGAGGGACCAAAATGAAAATACCATAAACAAAAGGGTTTGTTGTGTAATGTATTGTGTAGGAGAGAGAAATAGGAGAAACAATGATAGAAACCAACCACCGCCATGTCGACGGCTACTATGTGTCGCAACGCGCCACCCTATGAGAAAAAGGACATGGCGGCGCATTAGTGGAGATGTTGAATGGTCATTTTTGACCATCAGAATACGTCGTATGCGCCGCTTCAATAGTGCGTGAGCCTAATATAAAAATGAAAAATTTACCAAACCATCCCTACAATCAACTCTTATATTTTATCTTATATGAGGGCATATTCGTATATAGATGTTTTTAAAAAAATATAAAATTCTAGAAATAGCCTCGTAAGCAATACTTGTATGTTGTCTTTTGTTGAGGGTAAAATGATTATTTTACTGTGCAATAGAAATGTTGAATTATGTTGACACCCCTGGCGACAACTCTATTTTTTTTTGTCTTGTTTGATGATGTAATGATTATTTTAGTGTGCATAAAATTGTAAGAAATCAAAAATATCTCCTGAGTCCAAGGCCAAAATAATAGTGCACACAGGAGTAAAATAATAATTTTACTATTATAATGATGTTCTGAGTGTAGAGCTACAATAAATTTGAACAGTAAATCCACAACCTCATTTAGCTTTTAGTGTAATTCCCATGGCTTCAAACACGTTGGGAATAGTTGATCATCATGTAATTGCTAGCTCTAATTTTAGCCACGATCGACACTTCCCATGGGACAATTGTTTTGTAATCATCTAGTAGGGTGGTTAGTGGTAAGAGCTTGAGATTAAGGAATTTGTTTCTCTATGGTCTCAAGTTTGAAATTTATGATTGTTAATATGATGATCACTAGAGACTTATATAGTCATCAACTTCAGGGTCTGTAAGATTAGTCGAGGTATGTGCAAGCTAGCCCAAACATCCCATGTTAATAAAAAAAACATGTTATTGTTCTTCAACATGCTAGCTACCATGTAGAGGCAAATGGATCCAGTTTACATGCCTTGATCCTCTCCCATGAACAATGCAAAGTAGTAGAAATCGCTAGCTTGGAAAAATACACCAGGTGCATGGAATGTTCTAAGCTAAAATTTTGCACGAATCTTAGAAACAGTGAGCAAAAGAAATTTTAGAAGATAATTGTGATAAAACATTGTTGGAAAATTTGCTAAAATATTTGAGGCTCGATTAAAATAGAATTCTACTCATTTGTTAAGTTAGATTTTATTAGAATTTAATCTCTATCATAAGCTATTTAACATGAAATATTTATGTGATTTAAACAAATTACAGTTTAATGACAAGTTAATCTCAAAATGAAATTTGACTACCATGTTTTGATAAAATCCAAAAACCCACTAAAAAACTATATCCCATATAGTGCTTGTACTGGTAATGTGATTGGGGTTGTTTTAAAAAAAAATTGTTTAAAAATACATCAAAATGATATATTTTTTTAAAAAATCATTTTAACATCACATAAAAAATTTAATTTAACGTGAAAAATAAAAATATTTTTTTAAATTTTTTTTTAAAATCATTTTTAAAACATAGCGCTAAATACCCCAATGATAAAATAAAATAAAAAGTTAAGGGGTTAAAACTTTACCAAAACGACATCCAATTTTTAGAGGGGAGAATTCTCGAGTAAACTAGGCTTTGGACTTTATCCATAAATCTAACCTCGGCTCCAAAAAAAAATTACCGCACGAGATTTTATTTTTGTCAACTAAAATCTATACTTGGGCGTGATCCATAAAGAATTATTTCTTCCAATACATTGCCTTGTCCAATTCAATCCATGAATATTAATAGTATTTCTATAAAGATTTTTTTTTGTTGCAAATTTAGATAGTTTCTTTAGTTAAAAAAAACACAAATTTATGGCCATTAAATTCAAATTTAACTTTTTTTTTATGGTGGCTAATCAAAGGTTGATAGTTGTCGGAATTAATTCTAATTACTATCATAATAAATTCTTTTAACCTCTTATATTTCAAAATTCACTATAAAAGATGGCGAAAGAAGAGTTTGCAACAAGTTTTGTTCTAGATTTTTACTTGTTTTCTCATCTTGTTTTTTAGTATTTTTCTTTAATTTTAATGCTATGTATTTTTTTTTCCAATTCTAGAGTTTAGGTATACTTTGTCGAGAGATAAATGAGTTCTTTTACTTTGATTTAAATATCTTTTTAGAAGTGTATCTAAACTAAATTGGTGTTGTTGGGATTTTAGGAGGCATATTGCAAAAATTTTTATTAACATGTGTGTTCAAATCAGCCTGTACTCAGCTCGATCTAATCCTATGAGCTCTGAAGTTAACAATCATGTAAGTCTCTAGTGGTCATCATATTAGCAATCACATGGCTCAAATCTGAGACCACAAGGAGAACGAATCCATTAGTCTCAAGCTCTTACCACTATACCACCTACTAGATGATTATATTGCAAATATTTTAGTTGCATGAGAGATGAACAATAAATCGTTAAGGAAAAAGGACAATGATAGTATCATTACTTTATTGTGTTTCTATAAGTAATTTACACTTTTTTTTTAATTTAAACATATATGTTTTTTTATATTATTAGTGTGAACTTTAAAATTACTATTAATTACAAGTTTGAATATATGTGGTGTAAGCATACAATGCTAAAATTCTATTATAATATTTATGTTAAAAACGTATTTTCCATAAGTTTTTGTTTTACATGTTTATAGATTTAGACTTGTATAAACTCCAGGCTCTATTGGAATATGTTTTATGTTTTGAATGCTCTTATCATGATCAACTAAACTTCCTTGTTGACTAGTCTAATAGTAGTTTAAGATTTGATGAACAAAAATAGCAAACTAAATTCATAACAAACAAAAAATTTATACAAAAAACATAGGTAGTAATACCTTTTTGGCGACATCAAGAATAGTTAAGGCAATTTGCAGAGTCAATTCTAGTTTCAGTTCATTCACCCTTTCAACTATCATAACCCAAAACTTTCATTTCCATTACACAAGGTAGTGTGCTCTCCTCCATGATCTAGAGTTTTTTTTGGTTTATTTTGATATGTTAATGTTGTGACAGTTAATTTTGTTTGACTAGTAAGAATCTCTTGCTACTCTTTATGTATGTGACATTAAACTTTTTTTGTTATTGCATTTGTGAAGTTATTATCTCTCTTGTTGTTGTTTTTTTCCATTATATTTTCATATATGTTGATATATGTTGGAATGAATGAACGTGTTAGCATTAAGAATTTTCTATAGAACTGGTTTTCCAAAACAAAATAAGTTAGAAGAAATTGTAAATTATTTCTAGATAAATAATAGATCTTTATCCTTAATGAACAATATCTTTCATGATAAGATTGTAAGGGAAAAAAAATAAAGAAAGGAAATCTACAATTTCATGTCTGCAAGCGTATGAATGGCAACACAATTTTATCTTGCCATAATTTACTGGTTTTCTTGGCTTTTTAAAAAATAAAAAAGCAAGCAATGTTACATTTTTCCCATGATCCATTTTGTTTTGCTTGTAACTTGTGTGTATAAGGAAATAACTTCTAACTATTAGGATCATCTGCATGTTCCTCTATTATACATATATATACAGTTGAGGATAAATATCTAAGAGTTTTATCATGAGATGTTTTGATACAACATAAATTTGTTTATAAATTCAAAATTTGTTTTACAATTCTTAGATTTGCAATTTACAATTTTCATTTTCATTTATGAAAATAATAAGAAAATTGAAGATTGATTTTAGAACCCTTACTTGGCAATTTAGTTTTCCTAGTTGCTCTATATATAAAGGCAAGCACAACCATTTAGTATTTTCATATATAGGAATAAATAATTTACATTGGTTAGTTTCTTCAAGTCTACCTTTTGCTTTAATGCAAATATATATATATATATATATATATATATATATATGTAGTTAAGGGTAAAAAAAAATATCTTTCTAATTTCTTTTGACAACTTAAGTTCTTGTTATTAGGTTTCTTTTTGAAACTGTATGAATGTAGAGAAAAAAAAGAAATTCCATCTTCTAGTTGAAATTTAAGGCTTATTCTCATTTGACAACTTAGGTTTTATTATTTATTTATTTTTATTTTTACTTTTAAAAAGAGAAACATAAAACATGAAAGGCAACATAAAACTTTGGTTTCTCAAAGGATAAATTCACTTCAACATAATGCACAATATAAAGTGTTTATAACTTTAACATTTATATAAAGTAATATTTTTTTATGTATATTCATTTCTAGCTTTAGAAATTTCAATATTATTTTATCTTTAATAGGTCTATGAGATCTATTCTCTAAAGATAGTCACAAATCATAATCAATAAATTGAAGATAGATTATCATTTTAGCCTTTTAATATGCAAAATCATTACCATCAAAGAAAAGAAAAGTGGCCTAGATATGAATGAACCTATATTTTGAAGATTCTAACTAGTTTTTGTCATTTTACTCAAAGTTTAAGCAAATTTTATAAATGAAAACTATGTTATGATACCAATTGTTGTTTAAGGATGAAGACGACTATAACACCTAAGATAAGATGAATTAGATATATAATTAATATTAACAAATAATGCAAATTACTTGAAATAAACACAATAACCAATAATATAATTAAAGTTATTTAAGTTAAAGAGATAAGGGAAAATGTTTTGCAAGCTCATTTTTAATGTTATTCGACAAGTCTACATCCACACTTCAAGTACCAAATTTGCATTTAATTTTATAATTAGATAACTATATATATGTTTCTAAGAAAAAAAATTAGTTGTTTATAGCTGTTATAATTAGTCAAGTCAATTAATTGACTAGGTCCTATATAATCCCCACATGTTTATCATGAATGAATGAGTGGTTGACTGATTTATTTGCTCATAGCAATCAATGTCCGATTCAAAATAACATGAAAGATAAGTAGCACAAATTAAAGTATAATAGAGGATTTATGATTTTTAAGTCTTCTTACTCTTAAGGGGTGTTTGGAAAAGTGATAATGATTGTTTTTTAAAGTTCTTATTACTCAGAAATGTTTAAAGTTCTTATTACTCGGAAATGTATCAAAATAATATTTAAAAAAAAACATAAAAAATAAGCAAATTTATTTTTCAAATTTGACAAAAAAAAACAAGTTCAATCGTCCAACCAAACATACAGTTAGAAATAACCTGTATATACTATGTTTGGATTGCCTTGCTAATTTTACAATTGGATAAGTTATATATATGTTTCAAAGAAAAACTAATTGTTTATATCTGTTATTATTGATCAAGTTAATTAACCAACCTGTTCCTATAAAATCTCCACGTGTTTGGATGGATAAGCGGTTGGATGATTTATTTGGTCATAGCAACCAAGCGATCAATTTATATAAAATTCTTGTTTATGATAGATTAACCTAGACAAATTCTTAAAACCATCTATTTTGAATTTTATCATATAATTAATCAATCATTTAAATATATACAGATTGAAGTATATGCATTTATTTTAATTGTACTATCCAAAAAGATAAAAAAAAGTTTACATGAGCTAAAAAAAATACTTAGTCTAATTCTTTGCTCTCTTCTTGGGTTTTTTGATTAATTTCTTTACAAAATTCATTATATGTTCTTTAAATAAATTTGTTTAAAACTTATTCTCAACCAAATGTATTATTAGTTTATTTTTTTTTATTTTATTATCATCATCAAAACATATAAAAACATGAATATTTGATGTAAAAATAAACACTCACGACATTATTTTTTAATTTTAATTTTTAAAAATTGGTATGGCTGCAATGGAGTGTGGTCAATAGAAAGGTTTACATTGAAAATGTGCTTGGGGTTGCTTTTAATTCATAAATACATCAAAATAATATTTTTTTTAAAATTATTTTTGACATCAATACATCAAAATAATATAAAAATAAAAAATTATTATTATTAATTTTTTTTCCAAAAACACTTTTGAAATCACACAGTCTACCATGTACTTGCTCATTACTAGTAAACAAGATGGTATAAGATTGAAAACTTAGAGACAAATCGGACCATAACGAAATATGGAGAAATCTATCGGGTGTAAAATATAGCTTACCCAATCAAGATCGTGCTCTAGATCTCAACATCACAAAACATTATCCTTGTGTGAATAAACTCTCTTTCCCTCGGTCTTTCCCTCGGTCTTCCTTCTCTCTCCACATTTGAAATCGGCGCACGAAGCTCATAATTGGTAATAAGATTTTTCAATTCCTTTTTCTGTTTAAAATCTGTAACTTTTATTTTTATTTAGCTGCATACAATTTCTGTTATGTGATAAAATAGATCTCTCTCTTCTGTTTGTCTTTTTGTAAATTTCGTGTTAAATAGATCTTAATAAGGCAGATTTGATGTTTAATAGAGAGATACATTTTTCTCTATATTTTTTTTCCTTATCTAATTATTCTACTTTGGTTGTTTAAATTATTATGCGTTTCAGGTCTTGATCGTGTTAATTGTTGTGGTCAATTTGCTTTGGATTTTTTGAAAGGTTCCTGGATCAAATAACTGATTAAGTGCTGTGCTTATTTTATGATTCTCCTATCTTTGTTCATGCAAGAAGAGCAAAGAAAGTAAATAAAATTTGATAATTACAATGTAATTTAGCACTGATTCATAGGATTATTTATAAATGGTGCTGGTGCGTATAAGTGTTCGGAATGGTTATGATACTTTGATGGTATGATGAAGGGGTATTTGGAACTCATAACAACAGGTTAATATTTGATTAGTATTGTAGCAGCAAGCATCTTGTTAAGTTGTTTTCAAGTATGCTGTGATTTGTTCTCTCCGGATTTGGTTAAAAGTTTGTATGCGTGGAAGGAGCATCTATTGATGTGAGTGAGATGTTTATATATGATGACAACTGTTATACTGTTATGGCTGGTTCAGGTATGGAGGATAACAAGCAAGATCAGGTTGACGGAAATCTTTCCCGGGATAAAAGCTCCATGCCTTCATCTAAACAAGAGGTGTTTTGTTTTCTTGCATCCTAATTGATTCATATGAATGATTTACTGGAGACATGATTAAAAAATCTTTATATTGGAAGAATTTCACTCATTCATATATTTCCTTGTACACACTTATATGTAGGAGGAAGCCGTAAAGAAGAAATACGGAGGAATTTTGCCTAAGAAACCACCTCTCATTTCTAAGGTGACTCCTTATTACCGAGTCTTGACTCTTCATACTTATTGTGCTCTGTGCTGGTTTGCGTCTAAGGTTATGATTTGGATGTTAGGACCATGAACGTGCCTACTTTGATTCTGCTGATTGGGCACTTGGAAAGGTAATGGTTTCATATATTGTTTCTGTTATTTTACTTTAAGTTGACTGCGATAAGATGATTACCTGACATCATTTGATGATGCTGAATTATAACAGCATGGTGCTGATAAGCCTAAAGGACCACTTGAAGCTCTTCGGCCTAAATTACAGGTATGTATGTGAATGATATTTGTTGATCCATTCTTTGTCTCCTTTTTGTCTTTATTCTCTCAAAAAAGAATACATGTGAATGCTTGTTATGCTTTAGCTGTGCTTATGTTCACTTTCAGTGGGTGATATTACATAAACTAGATTGAATAAGTGGCTGTTGATCTCTAATGAAGGAAGAGAGCTGGTGATCTCATTGGAAATTTTCTCTTAGGGTCTACTAGATAGGTAACCAATGAAGTTAAATGAAGCTGGACACTATATTACGACGTTGAAGCAAGAGTTGATAAAACGGTAGAGTTAATAAGATTGTAGGCTCGGAGAGGACTGCCTAGGCTTTTGAGTTACTGGACCTGTAAGAAAAATCAAGTTTGGGACTCTTAAGAAGTTCATTTTCTGCGTGTCCCTTATAAAAAGGACTAGTTAAATGTCTTGGTCTTTGTTGAATACTTCTTTACATGCTCTGGTTCTTTGACTTTGTCTTTTCTCCTATTCAGTCTGTCCTCCTATTGTGCTCTATTCTATACTCCCCTTGCTTTAGATTTGCATTGCCCCATTTTGGTGATTTTCAAACAAATTATTGTAAACCTGAAAAAAGAGTGATGATATAAGCCAAACATTTTCTTACATTATGTTGGCTGAGTTGAGGACCTGCATGCAAAAGTAAACAGCTAGCTATGTGTTACGAGCTTTTGGTGATAAAAAAATAATAGCAATGTAGGTATTCATTTATTTTGAAATCTGGAAGCCTGTTTAAAAGAAGGAGATCATTTGAATTAAATCAGTTCCATCAAAAGATGCATTAAAATTTATGGAGTAAGAGAAAGTTAATGTTAACTTGACATAAATGGTCTGCTCATGTTCAATTGAAGTTAGTTTTAGTTTTTTCCTGAGCTCAATGGGATATAGGTGAACAGATGAAAATTGTCAATGGTCTGCGGCTTCTGCCAGTGCTCTTTCAGAAATTGTAGGTGATGAATGGAAATGAAAATTCTGAGGGAGGAGTTGTGTGCCAAAATACATGTTTATAAACATGGAATCAAGTGAAATGGATTGACTATACAAAGGAGAAATTGTGTTATGCTATATTTTTTTGGACGTGCTCCCTTTGATAAGCCAGGAAATAGGAAAAAAAAAATGGACTTCTTCACCAAACAGAGATTGCAAGCCTTTATTTTGAGCCAATTCTAGTATGCTTGTTCAACAAAGTTTTATAAATTGAAAATAGGTGTTTTCTTTTAATTTTCTTACTGACAATACTGCATAAAGCACACATTTTCTTTACAATAACTATTGGCAGGTACAGCTTGATTTATTACCAATTTTAGACATTATTAATGATTGTTCACTCTTTTGGTTTAGGTGCTTCCAGTGTTTTCTAAAGCATTTCCTTTTGTAGTTCCTTGATAAGGTTTTGGATGATAATGCATTTGCTCCTACAGAAGTAAACTGCTTCTCATTTCCGAGTTTATCAATCATTAATGTTCCAATAAGATTTCCTTTAAGTAGTCATCACGTGGAAAGATTTGGTTGTGCTATTTCCTTTGCAAATCTATAAATCTTTAGGCATCACCCTCCCAACTCATTGCTGTCTCATTTGTGGTCCCCCGGAAACAATTTTCCAGAGATTATGTTCCCACTAACCTTTCTGCTTCACACTAATGGGTTTCAGAGCACCACTCTATTGCACTCCATAAGATCTCACTCCAAACCCAGTAACTTCTTAACTGGAAAAAGTGAGGTCCCATGATAAAATAATGCTTCAGATTCAATGCTTGATAAAACAAACAATCTACCTTAATCCACATATTCTAAAAAGTGGAAAAGGGGCTTTTTGTGCCACTTCTAAGATCTCCAGCTTCTAAAATCATCTGGAAACGATCGTAAGCTTGATGAGGTATGGTGTTAGATATTTCAGTCTGGGGATGTATCCTAACTAAAATTAAGGTCTCTTCACTCCTATTGTTTTTGGAGTATTTCTATTTTAGCAGTTGCAAAGATAAAAGCTTGATTTATCCATTTTATTCTGATCAACAGAACTGAAGTCGTCTCCTTATTGCTTGAAGCAAAGCTCCTCGATAACTTTGAACTATGGTTTTGTTGTTTTCTTTGAATCATTGTTTAATTTATTTAAAGGGAAAGGCAACATATCGAGCACATAGATATTTTTCCTTCAAGGCATTATGCAGATATTATGACAGAGAATTTAAAAGAACCATGAATGAGTGACTCCTGTTAAGCTTGTGATTTTCTCCCTTCCATTATTCGCTTAGTTTCTTTCAAGAAAAATACAGATTGGTAGACATCCTAAATGGCTTTTGGTTTTCCACGTATTAGTTTACATTTATGAGTGAGAAGGACATTTTTTTTCTTTCTGTTAGCCATTGTGTTAGTTCTGTAATGCTAGCCTAATTTTGTACTGGGTGCTTATTTGTGTATTGTCTCTCTGTTTTCCAGCCCACACAACAGCAAACACGATACCGGAAGTCTCCTTATGCCCCAGCAAATGGCGAAGGTATGCTCAATCATATCATTATGTTACACAAAGCTATTTCCACCATTGTTAGATCTCTTTTCTCAGTCTGATCTTCTCTCAAAGGGCGAAGGAAACTCATCTTTATCCTTTTCTTTACATGCAGATGCAGGAAATGCTTCATCTGAGGATGCAAGTGCCAATGAATGAGAAATTTCTGCTGTTATTTATATAGTGAGGATTTCTGAAGGACACAAATGCCAATGAATGAGAAGTTGCTATCAGTCTTCTGCTCTAGCGAGGACTTGTTGTGACTCTAATACCAACATAGGTGATGGGTAATTTCTGTTATGTGCTAGAATAAAGTTGGTGGAGTTGTTTGGATATTGCCGAAAAGAAACTAAAGGACAACATTTTAAAAGTTGGAGAGGGCCCCCCTTTTTTCTGTTAATGTTTACAATGCATCATTCAAACAGCTTTATCCATTGTCATTCTGTGTAATCCAGCATTGCTTCTAGTGGAAAACCAAGTAATCTTTTGTTTCTCAGAATAGAGTAGTAGGTAGTAGTAGAACAGTATGGGAGCTGATAGACACCGTTATTTCTGATGCCATGCCGGAGGCCTGAGATATCATGACTGATTTTTGTTATTAACATGGGTGTCCGGACCAGCTTGCGTGCACTTCGACTAATTCCCACGGGTCCTGAAGTTAACAACCATGTAAGCCTCTAGTGGTTTATCATATTAACAACTATAGGGCTCGAACCTATTGGGGAGCAAATCTTTTAGTTCCAAACTCTTAGGTCCGAGCCACCTACCTACTAGATTGTTCATCAAGTCTGATTTTTGGTCTTTATTGGTAATGGCATAGCCATCATTCCAATCGAAAGATCTACTAACCAAATTAGAAACCCAAAAAAGAAGTATTTGCTCGACTCCAGTATAGGATGGTCGAAGTTGAACCTCTGTTGGCTAGAGCTCTATTGATTACTCGAAAAACCTCTGTTTAGCGATACAAGTGTCGTGCCTTGACCACATGTATGATTTGTCTCTCATCTCCAATTACTCCTTTATTGACAAGAGATTAGGATTCATATTTGGAGATTTACTTGGACATTAGTTTGTTTAGTTTAATGCATGGGGAGGAAGAGGGATCCATGATTATGAGAGATTGACAGGTGGAGTTTCGATTGTGTATTAAATGATTGTTAATTGTAAGATATATAGCGCCATTACCATTTCTGGGGGATTATTAATCCCTCCCACCCTGATTAAGTCTTAAACCTATGCTTATTATATCCGAAGGAATCGTGTGGGGTCTTGATAGTTTTAATCAGCTAAACCTGGCCAGTTTAGGGTTTTGGAAGGTTAAGATATAATTCAAGGTGGTAAAATCAGGAAACAAAAAAGAAATATCAATATTATAATTACTACTATAGATTGGGCTGAGATTTGGAATCGAAATATTTAATTTGTTTTACCGGGTTTCCTCGCCTGAAAAGGAAAAGCAGAACCGGAGAACGGTTAAACGGTTGCTCACGCAGTAACGGCTATTCTGGACAGCTTGCTTGTGGAATTCCGAATTCAAAACAGACATGGACCGAATCCTTGAGCTGTCTGGAAAGGATCCTATCTATATAAAAACCCTGCCTTAACCCGACACTCTCTCACTATCCACCACATAAATATTTTCTCTTCAACTCGAGCAATAACAAGCTCAAGCAAAATCATGAATCCCTCAAAACACTCTCTCAGTTCATGCGTATTCGCCGACAAAGAAATCACAGTGGAATTCATCATCGTAAAGGAATCACGCGATGGCTCCTCATCGCCAGTCAAATCTAGACATTCATTCCTGGTAAAGCGTGGGGAATTGGTGTGGGATCGCTTGAAAGAACGCACACACAGGCGTTTGCTTAGGAGCATAGGCACCAGGCTATCTTCGATGGTGAAAGCTGAGTTGATCGAACTCGTATCTCGTGTTGCTTACTCGCTGCCTCGCCAAGCTGACCACATATTTGTGTGCATTGTTATTACACCCGAAAAAGAACCAAGCCGCCATGTCAATTTCAATGTCATGACTGGAATTCATGTCGATGAAGACAAGAAAATTTCTTGGGATATCGTGGAAAACCCTTTTCTTCATGTGTTGCAGAGCTGCAGACCACCGATTCCATGCTTGAAGAAGGTGAAAATTGACGAGGATAATGTGGGCTCGAATGAATCCTCGTGCTGTGCAATTTGCTTGCAAGATTTCTCCGCCGCATCGGAAGCTGCCGCCACCACATGCTCTCATCTCTATCATCCTCATTGCATCGTCAAGTGGTTGTTGAAGAGCACTTCGTGCCCTATGTGTCGCTCTAAGCTGCCTACGGGCTGCTAATTTTTGAGCTTTAGCCATCGTTTATCTTGAGGAGCTGGCTGTGATTATACTAAGGTTGCTGTGCTCGTATTTTTCTGCTGGAGTTGTCTTGTTCCTTATTTTTTTGAAGCTCAACCCCATCACATAAAACACGGATCTTATATACTTATCTGTTATGTCGTAAATTGTTTTTACTTTTATTTTTTAAGAATATTTCTTAGAAAAATATAAGAATTTGTCCAATTTTTCAAGATTTGGCCAGTTCCTAGTTTCTTTTATGTTTTTTCTTGTTTTATTTTAACTTCAAGCAAA
The DNA here is from genome assembly GCA_029228605.1 of Salix koriyanagi. Lineage (NCBI taxonomy): Eukaryota > Viridiplantae > Streptophyta > Magnoliopsida > Malpighiales > Salicaceae > Salix > Salix koriyanagi. Next base: position 7,181,260 of record CM055330.1, read on the forward strand.
TAGAAAGGAGAGTGAGAGAGAAGAAAATCAAGTGCAAAATAAATAAATAAAAATGTAAGAAGAATGCTTGAAAATAAAATAAAATAAAATTGAGAGCTAGGATATTGTGATGTAATTTATAGATATCATTCCCTAATTTTTCCTCATTATCCCATCTAGCCTAGTACCTGACTAGTAGAAAAAAGCCAATTTACTAAATTAGTAAAGTTTCTAAAATTTAAACCAAATAAAGATTTTTCTAAAATCTTCTTATGAAAATACGTTTTCTTTTCTTTTCCAAATTAGAAAGATTATCATTTTACATAAAAACAAAAAAACCTTTTTTTTATAAAAAAATATATAATAAGATAGCTCTCCTTTTTCTTTTAAAAAATAATTAGCTACTCCTCCCTATCTTTCCCATGTAAACCCATCAGCTCACGCTTCTCCCAATATTCCTTGGTCGGAATCCTGCATCCAAGGACCAGACCAAAGCACAGCTTATCATCTGTTAACTTATCAAACAAACATGGATCATAAAATAAAAATAATTTCATATAAAATAAAAATAATCCTAGATTGGTTGATGAGTGAATCTTATAAGCAATATAATTGATATATATATAGTTAGAGTAGGGGACAATTGAAGTTGTGTTGTAGACTATGATAAACTTATATTAACAAAAAAAATTAAACTCCATCAATGTCTTTACCATGGAGTTTGACTCATTGCACTATGCACTATGAATTAGTACAATATAATGATATCTTTGCCTTTCATTTTCAAAAATTAAATGGCCTTTCTACGAGGATAAAATGTTTTTTTCTAGAAGATTCATTTCAAAAATCATATTTCATTATTAAATTAATATGATGTATTGTCTATTAACTATTTTTTCACAATTAAATGGCATAAATATCCATAAAAATGTAAACAAAAAGTTAAAGGTTAAGAGGGGTTCTTGTGCCATTTTTTTTTAAATACTAAAATTACTACATTGTCTTTCAAGTCAAATAAAATAAAGAAGGTGTTAAAGAGTATTTTGGTCTTTTCACAATGAATTTGTTGTTATAATCTATTTGAATTAGAGGCAAGTTTGTCTTTTAACAAATAAAATAATAATAAAAAAGAAGTAGTATTTGAAGCATGCTCGACATTGCTAGTGTCCTTTAAACATTATTTTCCAAAATGTCTAATAGTGGTGTTGAGGATAGGGCAACATGTATAGTAGATTTTTTTGGTGGTGAGATTTTATTTTTCCTCCACTTTCTTTTCCACTTCCTCTCCTTGAAAGTCTACATTGAAATTTAAAGTTGTTCTAATTTGATACTCATTATTTTAATTTCTTTTTTATCCCTTAATTTCTATTTTTTTTCCAAGCTTCTCTCTTAATATTTTATTTTATTTATTTATTTTTTGATCAAATTTTGATCTCTATTCTTTAATTATTCTTTTCTATCAATTTTTCTTATTTTATGGGGTTATCATAAGTCACGAGTTAGTCTAGTTAACCCTAGATATTTTATATTTTTTTCAATTTAAAATTTTTACATTAGGCTATCTAGTCTTGTGTTTTTTTCTAGATTTTCTTATGTTTTTCCTTTCTATGAGGTTATATTAGGGTCACAATTTAATCAAGTTAACCCAAGATGACCCAAGTTTTTTTTTCTTCAATATTTTTATTTATTTATTTATCTTAGACCCTTTTTTATGGCTCATATTTTTAAAAAGTATTTTTTTTTCATATCTTGATCTCAAATCGCGAATGATGAGTTAGTTAAGTGAACCCGAGTTGACTTGCATTTTTTTTCTTCGATGTTTCTTTTGTTATTTATTTATTGATTTTAATCATATGAAATTAGATTATCAGACCTTGAACTTTATGATTTTTTTTTCTTTTCACTCTATAAAATATTATGATCTTATGACCTATATGTTAATAAATTGAACCTAAATTAACTATGATTGTAATTGCCTGTATATTAGATAATATTTCGAGAGCAAGAAAAAAAAATGTAGTACTCAACTAAAAGTAATTTGATATTAGCCCAAGTATCTAGATAGATGGGCATATAGATGTCACACAAGTTCAGAACTACTTCCCATATTACATTGCAAAATGTGGTTTTTGTAGCTGCTAAGTCTGGATTTTATTTTTACATTAAGAAAATGGTTTTTAAATTAAAAATAAGATAGTTAATATTGCTAATTTAATTTAATTTAATTTAATTTAATTTTAAAGGTATTTTAATAATATAGTATAGTATAATTGAATTTTTATTCTTAAAAGTAAAAAAAAGTTATTAAAAAAAATTATGAATTGAATTTAAATCAGTGAGAAATTGAATTCAATGGACAAAAACAAACAAGACGATTTAGCTAAAACCCCAAAGAAGGTTCAAGCAGGGTTTAAGCCGGCCACCATACCATGCCTTCGCCTCTATGAATTCAATAATTTTCTCGAATTCCATTACCAATAAATTTGAATTCATCTCTCAATCACTTTAACTCCTTTTCTATCTTTATGTTTTCTCATTTCCTTGAAATTTTTACATAAATATTTAATGTCCAGTGCCAACCCCCATTTATTCTCTACCAAAAAAATTGATCCTTTGATTGCTTTTGATAAGAAACCCTCAATTCTACACCTGATCCCTTCAAAACCATCCACAGTTATGTGGAGAAACGTTGCAAAGCAAGCCATTTTGAAACCCCAAACAAAGTCTCTCAAGTTCCCTTCATTTCCAAGTACTCACAGCTTCTTAGGAGCCCCTCAAGAACCCATCTTTGATGAGAAACCCAAGTTCCATTCAGTTAATAACTCAAGTCCAAAGCTGGATTTTCGCCGAATTGGCGAGATATCAACCCATGAGGAATACATGGGAAAACCCAGTTTTGTTTTTTTGAGAAATGGTGATAGTACTAATGGGAATATGTGTAGGTGGTTGTGTCCAAGAGGGTATGTGAGTGTAGCTGAGGCTGTGTCATCAACAGACGTTGAAGATAACGTGGCTGTTGACGAGGAAGTGCAAGAATTGTTGCAAGAAACGAGGAACGAAGAAGAGAAAGAGAAGGACTTTAGGAAGAGAAGGAGGCTACATGCTAACCGTGGAATGGGGTCAGGGAAGTATAAGGCCTTAAGGAGAAGGCAAGTGAAGATTGAGGCTGAAGCATGGGAACAGGCAGCGAAAGAATATAAGGAACTTCTAAAGGATATGTGTGAGCATAAGTTGGCTCCTAATTTGCCATATATGAAAGGGTCTGTTTCTTGGTTGGTTTGAGCCTTTGAGAGATGCAATTGCGAAGGAGCAGGAGTCGATTAGAATAGGGAAGAGCAGACCGGATTACGCTCCATATTTTGACCTGTTGCCAGCTGATATGATGTCTGTTATTACTATGCATAAGCTCACAGCAATGGTTATGATAAGTGGGTGAACATGGATGTGCAAGAGTTGTGGCTGCTTCATGCATGATTGGTGATGCAATTGAGCAGGAGGTAAGTGATTTTAACCTGGTTGCTGTTGATTTATAGACAGAGGTTAATGAGTGCTCAGATAAAAATATAGTAAGATGAGGGGAAACATAAAGGTCCTTACAATTGCATTTAGACATACTTCATTTGAAGTGATGAATTTGGAAGAAAGGTGGAGTTACCATCTACAATTATCGGATAAAAATCAGCTATGGAACTTAGATTATGAAACCTCAGTAATGCCTGTAAAATTAGATTTTTCCATTACGTCTGTAAAATCTTGTGTATCCAATGTCGAAGGAGGTCTTTTCTGAATTTATTTTCCTATATACCTGTAGTTTTACCTTCACCTTTATTTTGATTCTGCATGATTCAAGTTCTTTGTGTTGTTTAATAGTTCCAGGGAGGACATTAAATTTAGGCAGGGCAAAAGCAATGTAGTGTAATGTAACATCTTTTAGATACTAAGTTTTTTCAACTTTGTCATTATGCATTACACTTTTCATGTCATGGACCTTATTAAGTTTAATTCTCTGTTCCTTATTAAGTTGAACACTCTATTCCACCTTTCTTTATTGAACTACACTTTCTTCAAATTCTGAACATGGTGGACTAATAGGAGTGAGATTTCAACGTCCCTTTGTTAGGACACTCCATGTCACTATGGATTTGTACTATTGCATATCCCTGTTGGAGACAATAATTATCTTTAGCATTTCAATTATGGAAGTTTTTGTTTGTGCCTTTGTTCAATAATCTTTTTTTTTAGATTTTTACCTAGTTTAGACTTTAAAGGCACATGTGACACTTTACCCCAGTGTCTCCTCTGACTCTGGGAGTTCCTTCATTTTTTATAGAACAAAAACTATACAATGTAGAAATATTTAGGAATACCATTCTTAATCAATATATTGGATCCCCTAACTCTCCAGCCTTGTTCTGTCTTTTTTTGAGCTGAGGGCTGAATCTGTGACTGTTTCTGTGATAAACAGATCAGAAATACACAATTTCTTGGAGAAAACAAAGAAGAAAAAGGAAAACACTGATAATGGCAAGAATAGTGTAGAAGGTGAAACCCCTGCTGTCATGAAGGTACAGGAGATGCTAAGGAAAAAGGTTACCGATCTGATTAAAAAACAAAAGCTACCAGCAGTGAGGAAGATTATGAAGGGGCATGATGATTCAAAATCATGGAGCACGGATGCTAAGGCTAAGGTTTGGGTGCATGTAATCATAGGTGAAAGTTATTTTTCTTGAACTAATGTACCATATTCAAATTTGGTTCTGTCCTTGAACTTTGCAGGTTGGCAGCCGTCTAATTGAACTGCTGTTACAAACAGCTTATATACAGCCCCCTCCTGATCAGTTGGCTGATAGTCCACCTGATCTTCGATCCTGCATTTGTACACACGTTCAGAACTGTGTCATATGAAAAAACGTACAGAGCCATTTTTTGTCAACTTGACAAGCTCAATTTTTATTTTTTCTCCCCTGTAATCGCTTCAAACTGATGCACACAATGGCCTTTTCTTAACAGGAAGACTTCCAGAAAATGTGGTGTTATTCAATGTGACTCTCTAGTCCTCAAAGGCCTTGAGCAAACTGTGAGTAACCTTGTTATATTTTGTTCTCTTTAATGAAATCCAGTTTTCATATTTCATTGCCCTTATGACATTGAATTTGCTTGGGGTATGCCATTCTACTTAAAAGCAGATAGGTAATTTCTAGATTTTAGGGCTGCAACAAATATGATCTGAAGACAATTTCCTTGGTGGTTTTTATGTCAAATATGCTTTTTTTCTTCTTTTATCTTGTACTAGGAGCCATAAAAGTGTTATTTCTCCAAACAGGATAGGCACATGGTGATTCCTTATATGCCAATGTTGGTGCCACCACTTCGATGGAGAGGGTACAGTAACTTTTGATTTTATATTTACTGTTTTGCCATGTTTTTCTTGCTTTAATCTGATCTTTTCTAGTTGGATATAATTTCCAAGTTCCAAAATATTCACATCTTGTTTCAGTTCTGATTGATGCCTGGAGTTGTTTTCTGTTTTTTTTTTTTATTATTTTTTTTTATTTTTATTTTTTATGTTAATCTCTTAAAATGGTATGATTGATGAATTGATGGATTTCTGGAATTAAAGTCTGGAATTCCGATTTCAAATTAGCATAGCATATTTCACAGCCCTGCCTTCCCATTTCCTAAACTTTCACTGGAAGAACGACTAATTGTCTTGCAAGTGTTTATTGAAATGGTGAATATGAGATACAAGGTATGAGATAGGAGAGTTTGTCTAGGATTCTCAAGATAATTGAGAACACTCTTATAAAACATTGATGAGCATTTACAAGTTACTATCAGTTTTAGAAGGGAAAATTAACATTATTGCCAGACACCAAATTTTAGAGATTGATATGGAATTCCTTTACTGTAAATGTTTATTCATGTTAAAGGGAAAGGTATGCTTCCAGTAAAGAATGATTGACAGTTAGAGATAAAATATAGAAAAAAAGGAAAGGGTACTATGTTTTCTACAAGGATTCTGTGGTGGATGATTCCAGTACAAGAAAAGTTACAGTGTCAAATTGTTGTTTTTATGTGAAGTCAGATATGGAATTAATTTAAGATTAGGATAGTACATGGAGAACTCAATTGAAGTGCTTAAAGTTCAGGAGATGACTTGTAAATGGGCCATACTTAGGAAAACATTATTTATCTCAAATTGCCAGAAGAGCATGGAGATGACAGATGATTTCATGAGAGAAAGGGACACAGATGGATCTCTGCAGTCAAACTGAGTTGTTTGAACTCTTTTGTTTTCTGAGGTGGTTAGGATATGTTTTTCATGGAGTGTGGCAAGTTTTTCTTGATGTAGGCTGATTTTATTGTACAACAAATTTGTAAGAAGACAAAGATGAAGGAAGCTCCATTGATAAGGATAAAGAAGGAAAAGCAGTTAGTAAACAGTTAAATCAGTAGATCACTTTCATTAAATATTATTACGGAAACATGAGTGATCTGTTTACTTAATGATGGTCAATTTCGCACTCAAGATTGGTTGTTTATTTAAATATAATATGAAAAATTATTCTGATGATCTTGGCTGTCAATATGCAAAACCATTTTGTTAGCTTGGACTAATGAAGTGTTTGGTTTTATGGTGCGAGGAGTGTGTCAGTAATAGGTCAACATTGGGTTCATAGGGATAAATATCTTGATATTCTAAACTTTCTCCTTTCTGACACTCTCCTTCCCTCCCTATCTCTCACTATATGTGTGTGTGTGTTAATAAGGTACCATGTCATATTACCTTTTGATTGGTGTCCATTTTATCCACTATCAAATGAATTTGTCTTCTGATAAATGAGAATTTTACAGATCAAAAGCAACTAAACAGAGAATGTCCTGAGTCACCAAAAGCTCAAGGAAAACTGAACTAGCTGAAAAACAATAAAGAAACTAACAGCTAAAGTTAGCTACAGTAGTTCCAAAGTTGTCAAATCATGATCCATTCAGGTCTTCAAGAGCTTTTGGGTCCTTTGTTCTTTTGGATCTGGACTGCACAGATTGAATAATAGACTTCAAAATATGAACTGCTGCTCATCTGCATTGTTGTGAATGATGTGATCTCTTGCTTTCCAAACCAAATAGATGTATGCACACAAATCAATATGCAACAAAATGGCCTGAAAATTCTTCCATGGATACCTTTTTGGCCCACTGGTATTCTTTATCTCGATCACCAATCACCATTAGCCTAGTAATCATATAAGGAAAGAACCAGTTGCCAAATATTCTTGGTTTATATGAGGAAATGTATAAGTGATCAATCCTCATTGGAAAAAGTACACATTGCTTTGGAAATATGAAGAGGCCTCTAGAGCAGCTTGTGCCATTCAACTTGTCGCCTTTAAATCTGATAAGAACCCTAGCACTTTTGGTTGTATCCATTAGGATTGCATTCCAAGATGAACTGTCAATTAACAAAAGGCAAAGATAAATTATTACCAGAGATTGCACTCTGAATAACTTCCATTTGATTAGATCGAGCATCAGGCCAAAACCATCGCTGGAGGCACATAAGCATAGCCCCCACTGTAATTAGTTTTAGATCCTCCTATACAAATCTGGAAGATACAAATGTTTCTTAGAGGTTCCTCACAGATGTTACTTCAATCTGGATATTTTTGACTGAGGCTGGATTTTTGTTCCCATGTAGTTATTGCAACTCTTAACACCACTATTGCTTCTAGGAATAAAGAAGGACCTTGCATTTAAGTAGCATTTTTCAAGTTCTATGCACTTCTTACATAATGGTGTAATAGCGTGTGATATTTAACTCTCTTTTACTTGTGTCAACCATAACCTTCATGCCCTTTGCAGTTATGATAAAGGTGCACACCTGTTCTTACCATCCTATGTCATGCGGATACATGGTGCTAAACAGCAACGTGAAGCAATTAAGAGGACACCTAAGAAGCAGCTACAGCTAGTTTTTGAGGTCTGTACATATTAGATGCTTTGCATGGTTACTGCTGCATATTGTGTTTGAACAAAATCTTATATGGTACTAACACGTGAAAACTGAGAACTGTGTACGTGCTATCACGTGTATAGATTTTTCCAGAAGCTAATCTTTTGTTTGAATGAGTTTTCCAGGCCCTGGATACATTAGGAAATACCAAATGGAGGGTAAATAAGAGGGTACTTAGTGTTGTTGATAGAATATGGAATAATGGAGGTCGTCTTGCTGATTTGGTAGACCGCAGTGATGTGAGTATCCTTTCTAATTTCCCCCCTTGTAACTCCAGTTTTTTTTAGTAACTCTTTTACCTTTTCTTTGTGTTCTAAGAGTTGATTATGATTTTTGTAGCCGTTAGAAAACCTTTCTCATTTAATGGCTTCATTTCAGGTTCCTTTACCTGAGAAGCCAGAAACAGAAGATGAAGCACTGCTAAAGAAGTGGAAGTGGAAGCTCGACAGTGTGAAAAAAGAGAACAGGGAAAGACATTCACGGCGTTGCGACACTGAACTTAAAATTGCTGTAAGATTTGTTTGACTTTAGTTTTAGATAGTACACTTTCAATTTCCTTGGGGGTTTATGCCAATGTTCTTAATGGGCTCCAGGTAGCACGAAAGATGAAAAATGAAGAAGGTTTCTATTATCCACACAATCTTGACTTTCGTGGCCGTGCATACCCCATGCACCCTTATTTAAACCATCTTGGCTCAGATTTGTGCCGAGGGATTTTGGAGTTTGCAGAGGGACGCCCTCTTGGAAAGTCAGGCTTACGCTGGCTGAAGATACACCTTGCAAATCTGTTTGCTTGTGGTGTAGACAAGTTATCTCACGAGGGACGGATAGCTTTTACTGAAAATCACCTTGATGATATAATTGATTCTGCAGACAAACCACTTGAAGGGAAAAGCGTTGGTGGTTGCATGCAGAAGATCCGTTTCAGTGCTTGGCTGTGTGCATTAACCTCACTGAAGCTTTGAGAAGCTCCTCTCCAGAAACATACCTTTCACATATTCCTATTCATCAGGTATATCTTATCAATGTCATTGCTTTGTACTCATATGAACTTCTTGTAGACAAATTAGGAAGGATTATAAAGCATCCTACTCAGTTGAGCACAATCTTACTGAAATTATAGGGAATGAATTGAGAGAAGCAGGGGCTATTAGGAAGATGAATGGAAAAAGGAGAGTAAGGTTCTTTGTTGTTGTACCTTGCTCCAATTGCTTTTGGAAAATGAATAAAATGATAAGCTTAGGTGGCTTCTTTTTGGCACTATTGCTCAAAAAAAAGGTCAAACTATGTGAGACAATCAACTTAAATACTAATGCCAGACTGTTCTCTTTGTTTTCCCTGGGCTTGTGTTTGCCCTTCTGGCCTAGTAATTTATTTCACCTTGATATTTCTGTATTCTGTCATAACCTGTGCTGCCTTCTGAGGTACCCCTTCCCTGTTATGGTTCTCTGTAGGATGGTTCCTGCAATGGTCTGCAACACTATGCTGCGCTTGGAAGAGACAAGGTAGGAAGATGGTATTAAGCTTTACTTTTCTGTATGATTGCTGCTGATATACAAAACCCTATACCCGCAATGTGTTTGTCTGATTTTCATATGCTGATGCCAATCCTTGTTGAATTCAAGTTGCCTTTTTATGCAAACTTATGTTTTTTGAACTTCTTTTTTTTTGAAAAAAAAATGCCTGTGATTCTACTTTGAACCCCCTTCTTATTAAAATCATTGGAATCTTGAACAGTTGGGAGCAGCTGCTGTTAATCTAGTTGCTGGGGAGAAGCCCACGGATGTCTACTCAGGAATAGCTACTAGGTAAGTGGTTTTCTCGTGATACAGTTGAAAAGATTGAAGCTCAGATGTGCTTTTGTTGAGGCAAATCAATGGAGATGGTGGTTTTCTACTCCACTGATTTAAGGATTAGATCTAAAGCTTGAAAATCCAGAGATTTGAAAAACTAAAAATTATGCTGAAAATTGAGGCAATTCTTGGGTAGTTGGCTTAACTATGGGATGCTCTTTTTAAATCTGAAGTTCCATTTAATCACAAGAAGACATAATCTGAATTTTAGACTTCTGACCAACTCTTGAGAGGACAGCCACAAAATATAAGCCAAAACGCCTCCTAACTGGGAGCTTTTTTTTGCAACACACCAGCATGTATTGATACGTTTAAATTCTGCAATAAGTGTTGCTTTCTCAAAGCCAAAGAAGAATATATTTCACTGGCTTAGTTTTCTGGCGTTCTTGGAAATGTAGGTATATGTAATTAAGAAGTAACATCCAATCAAAGATCAACGTTTCTGTTTAAATTAGGAACTCCTAATTTGTTTCAATTCAATAAAAGAACAACTTCAATCAGCTAAGTACTCATTTCATGGCTTATGACCAGACCCATATGTTAGCCGTTCATGGACAAAAGTCAAATTCCTACAGTATCCACTGGATGTGTTTGGTTGGAGCCAAATTTGTATAGCCTTTACTAGAATCTTTCTTTTTCCATCCTCTTTTTGTGATCATGCATTGCTGGTTGTGAAGCAAGCAGATATCTGCAAAAAGAATGTGGTGAATGTGAACTTTTGTAATGCAGAGTACTTGACATCATGCGGAGGGATGCACAGGAAGATCCAGAAGTTTTTCCTGACGCTTTGCATGCAAGATTATTAATCAGTCAGGTTTTCCACATGCTTTCATTCTCAATTACAGTGGTCTTCTGTCACTAAGAGATGGTCTGGTTACAACTGGGTCAAAACTGTACCGTGCTTTCCTTCTTTTTTTCCATCTCATTCAAGGAATAGGGTGTACTTTTCATAGAGCGCACATTCTTATGCTTTCATACTAATAGTAATTTGACATCATCTAGGTGGATAGGAAATTGGTGAAGCAGACAGTGATGACATCTGTGTATGGTGTGACTTACATTGGTGCTAGAGACCAAATCAAAAGGAGGTTAAAGGAACGTGGTCTCACAGACAATTCAGAGATCTTTGGCTGTTCTTGCTATGCTGCAAAGGTGTGAAAGGAGCATCCTGACAAGGAGGATTGATAATTCCTTGGCCTCACGCTTTTCATAAAACAGGTCACTGACATTATTTTATTGCTTTATCAGGTGACCTTAACTGCTTTAGGAGAGATGTTTGAAGCTGCACGAAGTATCATGAACTGGCTTGGGGAATGTGCAAAGGTGATTCTGTCTCATCTAGTTGTTTGTTTTTTCCTTTGTATTGATTTATTTATTTATTTATTATTGTTTCTATACCAACAACTGACATTCTGTTTACCTTATTTTTTGTTGTCCATATGACTGTTGACTGTTTCATATGACCAGATTATTGCATCTGAAAATGAGCCAGTGCGATGGACAACTCCACTAGGACTTCCTGTCGTACAACCTTATCGTAAATTAGGGAGGCGTGTTGTGAGTTCTATAACATTTGCAGAAGCATAGTAGATCATTAATTGTACTTAGTAGAAAAAAACAATTACAAAAAACAAAGAAAAGAAATTGATTGGCATTTTGTTACGTTCATATTGAATTCTCATATCTTCCTTTCATACAATTGTTGCAGATCAAAACTTCCTTACAGTTTTTAACACTACAAAAGGAAACTGACAAGGTAATGTTTCTTGTTTATGCTCTAGTTAATAGAGATTCCATATTATTTACTGTGACTTGTGAGTCTGTGCTATGATGTTGGTAGCGCATCTAACTGTGAAAGGTCTGAAAATATTGTTCAAGGATCATAATTATCTTACATGGTTACATTCTGTAAACTGTTTCCTAATATTCCAAACCAGTGTCCGTGGAAACAGGATTTCTGGTAGACTTTAGCGGGTGCCTTAGTTTTTTGTCCAGCTGAATTTTCCCTGCTTTAGTTTTTTTAGTTCAGTTTGGACTGACCGAAATACTAAAAGAAAGGGGAAAATGATGAACCTTCCGGGTCTTGGATCTAAACTTCGGTGGTTCTTTTACTGTTACTTACAGGTTATGGTCAAACGACAGAGAACAGCTTTCCCACCAAATTTTGTTCATTCCCTTGATGGCTCTCATATGATGATGACTGCAGTTGCCTGCAAAAGGGCAGGCTTAAAATTTGCAGGTTTTATTCACTTGTAACTGGATTTTGTCTTAAATGTTGTCCTATTCCTAGTTTTTATTTCTTATTACTGTATATGGCATACCATTACAGGAGTTCACGATTCATATTGGACGCATGCATGTGATGTGGATGAAATGAACAGGATACTGAGGGAAAAGTTTGTTGAACTCTATGAAACACCTATATTAAAAAATGTAAGTATTAGCACTGCTATACTGCTCTACAGATTGGAAAGATACATGGCCCATCCATTGCCTAGCATCATTATAGATTTGTGCATGGGAAAAGCCCCCCAATACAATGTTTTTGAAGTTCGTTTGGTAGAGCTGACAAGTCGCAAGTTAATTTTTTTTATCAACTGTGATTGTTTTGGTGCGGAGAAAAGGATGAAAAGATATATGACATTATGTTTAAACAAACAATGTTTTGCTGCAGTTAATTAAAACATCCTTTATAATTTGATCTCAACCACAGTTTTGACTGTGTTTTGGGATAAAAAAATGCTGATATTTGAATTCGCATTTCAAATAATTGTGTTGTGTCAAGTACATCATTTATACCTTCTCTTTTGTATGCAGTTGTTGGAGAGCTTCGAAAAATCCTTTCCTACACTGTCTTTTCCGCCTTTGCCTGAATGGGGAGACTTTGAGTTGAGGCAAGTGTTGGAATCACCTTATTTCTTCAACTGATTCAGTGCAACGGGTCCTCTTATTGCTACACTAACATGACACCAATCGTCAATGGGTGTCATCCATTCTTTGTTTCATGTCAAGCATGATAATGGAAAGGCGTGATCTAATGAAAACTTCCTGCAAGACTAGCCTCACTATTGTACATAATATCTTGAAAGATGTCGTCAAGCATGGGAGATCTTCGATCAGTCTCTTTTCCGTTGACTCATCTCGGAATGGTGCTGTATACCAAGCACGGATATTTTGTGGTGGTACAGGCATCTCTGGGGTTCTTGCTTTGAACAAAGAATGAGTGAAGAGATAGCAAAGATTATAGGGGCTTAGACATGGGGGCTTCATTGATTTTTGAGAATGTCGCAGAGCTTCGTGATTGCGAGTATAGGGGGATTGGTATGTTATTATACCGCCATTGATCCCTGTCACCTACACTGCAAATGTAATGTGAAGTTTCCATGTAATGGCTGGCAACTGGGGATGAAGGATTTTGTTGACATACTAAAATTGGTTTTCGGGTGTACAGAAATGAAGCAGATGCACAAGAAATATCTCAACAAAAAACAGAGTGGTTTTGTAATCTACCATTTGATGCTAACCTCAAAAGTTCGTCTGGTAAAAGTTAGTCAATTTATGATTCAGATGAAATCGTTTATACTCTCCATTCGTATCTGAAAACTCGTCTTTTAGATTTTGTTGTGAAGGTAATTCCATCATGGTGGAGTTTGACGAGCATTTATGTTTTTTTCACTGTTTATTTTAACCAGTTTCTTGGCACTAGAAACCCTTTGCGACGAAGACATGATTGGGGTTTTGATTTTTGTAGTTGCATGCTTGTATAATTGACCTTCATGTTGCTGTGGGTTGAATTAAAAAAATCATTTTTCAATATATTTTTACATAAAACACCAAATAAACATCTTTATTTTGTCATTAAATCAATCTACCAACTCAAAACAGCCATAAATTGCTCTAAAAAGTAAAAACATAATATCAAATCAGGAAAATAAATCTCAATTGCAATCCACTCTGACAAGATAAAAATCTAAAATAACATGAATAAAACTTCTCTTTGAATAAAAAAGATAATATATTTTTTCACAATTGAAATATGATCAACTTACAATGTTCTCTTTCATTGTTTTTCAATGAGTTTATCTCCTCTCTCAAATAAAAAACTGAATAAATAAATAAAATAAACATTTAAACCTAAAAACAAAATTCAAAAAACTGAGATTGCAGTAGTTTTATTCATCTTTTACATTGTGATCCCTCTCTTTTAATTGCCTTTTTCACCACAATTTAAAACTTTATTTGATGAAAGTAGAATACAAAATGGATTCAATAAAAAAACAGATAATTAAAAGGAAAAAAGATAATGATTAGTGAAACTCTAATATTGTTGTTTGCTTTTCTTTTAATTCTTGATCAATATTTTTTAATTGGCACCAGTAAAAACACTGACATGTGTCCCTTCGTATCGAATCTTTTAAAGTCAAAATTAACAAAAAAAAAGATATAAATAGGCAGACATCTACTGATTAAGTTCCAAATTATAAGCATTCAATCATTTAAATTGAAAAACAGATTTTAATTGTGACGAATGGTGCACCGGAGACTTTGATCAATGCTCTGCAACACCAGGAGACTCGTTACTTTTTTTTCCTTCCGATAACTCGTTACAGAGTTTTGCTGTAGTCAGGAATACAAACTGTTGTCTTTTAGCTGCTATACATGATTCACAACCTTTTATGTCTCCATTTTGAAATCAACCCCAGAGGTCATCACCGTGTCCTTGGATGCCTTGAAAAATTGAAGTAACCAAATCACAATGAAAGGGCTTCAGCCACCATTGTCCGTCTGATTGAAAATGGCCTTCAAGCACAAGTTTTGGGGCACGCCATATAGTATGAGAAGAGACGGATTCGTTCATCACTGAGGCCTAGGGTCTAAGTTTGCGTCAGTCTCTTGAACCATTTCTCCGAGAAGCTGGTGAGTTCAAACATAGGAAACTACTTGGAATATCAGGCTCAGTATCCATAACGATCATTTAGAGAGGTTCGTCCATCACCTGATTGGCCTGCATGGGGTATAGAAGTTATAAGACAGGAGAAGGATACCGAACTTTCAATTGATGTTAACTGTGAGTCAAGGCAATGGTTTTACAACCAAACTCAAGGTTTTCAGAGAGAGCTTTTACCTTCAGGTGGCACCCAGGTTTCATAGTCTGGGTTGCTATTGAGAAATGAGGGTTTCTCTGGGCCCAGCACTCTTT
This sequence comes from Salix koriyanagi, assembly GCA_029228605.1. Taxonomy (NCBI): domain Eukaryota; kingdom Viridiplantae; phylum Streptophyta; class Magnoliopsida; order Malpighiales; family Salicaceae; genus Salix; species Salix koriyanagi. The sequence goes on from CM055330.1 coordinate 7,196,303, forward strand.
TCGTCCTTTTTCTTTTCCTTGCCTCGTTGATTTGTGCCTGATATCTCTTGGCTTTGATGATTTGCTTCTTCATCTTCTGCATGGTATCCTCTTTTATGTTTCAATAACAGTGCAACTGCATCTTCTGCCACGAACTCTGCTCCAACAGATGATGATGTCAGCTGTTCAGGAGCTTCATTGTCATTAGCTCCAGGTCCCTCTGCTCCCTTCAGTTTCCTTATTATCAGACCAGGAGCAGCACTTTCAATCTCTGAATCCACGTTAACCTCTGCACCATCAACACTACTCAGGATTTTCTGTCTATCTTTATAATCTATAAAGTGATCAGACTCATCCATGACCAGCACCTCTTCTTGTTGGGTCTCTTCTGTTTTCCTGTTGTCTATGGCACCTAGCCATTGGGGTTTTACAGCAGTATAAACAGTAGGTTTATCATCAGGTGCATCATTAACATTATTGACAGTTTCTGCAGAGTCATTTGATTCTATTTCAGCAACCACAGTATCTTCAGCTTTCTTTTTCTGCATGGAGACATTGGTCTGTTTTCCCAAATTACTAATTTTCTTGGGTTCTTTGGGTGGTTGGCTTTTAGTGGCAGAAACAGGCACCTTTGCTTTGTCAGGTTTCATATCCTGCACTTTTGAATCCCTTTTCCGAGCAGCATCTCCTGATGGGTCAGCAATCTTTAATAGGAACAAAGTCCTGTCTAGTTCAGATTGTATAGAGGACAGTTCCTTTTCAAGTTGCGCAGTTTTATCCAGCACTGCCAAGAAAATCAAGAAATAAGCAACTAATGCAGCAATGAAAAAATGCTTCTCAAGAAATTGCTAATCACACACGCACAGCCCAGGACACAGCAGTAGCACTGATAATTGAGAAGGGAAACGATAACCACATAGGGGAAAAAATGTTTCTCAGGCATATAACATGGCATAAATATAGGTAGTTTATACCCTACCTAGCTGAGACGATAACCCTGACATGTAGGTATCAAGTGCATCTCCAGCTACATTCTCAACTGCAGTTTCTGATGCCATTTTACTCTTCTCGATCAAAAGCACTTCTTTTTTTTCTTCCATTTGTTTCATTATAGCATCTCTCTTGTCAAGAAGAGTATCAGCAGTTTCAACAGATAGGTTTTCACCAGCCTTTTGCACTGATGGTTTCTTTGTACGGTCATAGAATTCATCATCATCACTAAATGAAGTAAAATAAGCATTAGTTATACAATTTGCATGATCATGATTTCTATGAGGAAAAAAAAGGAAGGAAAGAAAGAAAAAGAAAAGGGATGACTGGATGACCAATCATGCAAAATCATTACTATGGTTTATAAAAAAAATATCAGGCCATGAGAATAACTCACAAACAATAACTCAGTAGAGTAAATAAATCATGGTATGCCATTTTTATTTTCTTATTTGATGGAAGCTCCAGTTTTTGGTTTGGAGAGAATTATGCAAGGTAATGTACCTTGAAAAATCCTCCTCATCTTCTCCTGTTCCTTTTCCTTTACCACGAGACATCCTTCCAGAACGTGCCCCTAAACTTTCTCGGATACTCTCATTAAGAGTCTCTTCCAAGTTTTCCAATTCTTCCAATAACTGACAAAAGATGTGTGAGAATATACTGTAAAGGTGGGGAGAAATTCAATAGAGATTTTGCTTTCTATCATAAGAAAGTGTAATCACAGCACATGTAGGGAGAAAAGACCAGCTTACATTTATCTTCATAGATTTTTACCTGTGTTATTCTTTGTTCATTGCGTGCAATCTGAGTTTGCTGACCTTGTGTTAATCCACCTTGTGCAATGTCTTTAGCACGTATGGCATCTATTTCCTTCTTCATATGAGCGATCTACAGCCAGAATTTAGTTGAATAAGCAAAATGGGCACTAAAACTAACATGAGGAACGAGGGAGAGGCAGAATCTCTACATATTCAAAAGACTAAGAAAATGCAACAAAAACAGTTAACATGCAAAAAATGAAGGTTTCTCTTCTCCGATCAATAAAGCATGATGCACACAAACCATTTAAATTTAGCACTTCTAATACCACAAAACTGAAAGGCAGGACAGTAAAAAGAAAGAAAAAAAGTAAAGGGGTCATCTCAAAAATAGTACGTCAAGTGGTCTAAAGGTAACAAGAACATTTTAAGAGAAGCTAGAAATAAATCTGAAGGAGGTTTAAAAAATGGTGGATACATATTAGTTTCATGTTCAAGGTAAGCTAATAATCATTAATCAGACTTTACATATCTGGAATAAGGATCTCAGTGTACAAAAATCAAAACAGCTTACCTTTTCTGTTCGTTTTAATACTTTATCACGGGTTTTCTCCTGCTTCTCTGTAAGCTGTCCTTTGTAGGTTTGCCATGTTACTTCATCACAGTCATCCTAGATATCCAAAAAGACAAACAGAAAAGATGATTGCCAGCTTTCAACTTTACAAGAAAAGTGTAATTTAGGATTTAGAGAAATTTTGATTAACGAAGGTAAATTTGACAGTACATATGTTAGTCTTCAAGTTCCTAGTTGAGATAGAAACAACTATTCATAATGACTTATCCTTTTTCTTTTTTTGGATTACTAAATTGCAAGAATTATGTATAAGCAGAAAACGAGGTAAGAACGACAGTGTAGACAATTATAAACAAACAGTACTGTTGTCCAACATTCATACTTCATATAAAACAAATAATAGTTTAAGAAATCCTCCTCGCATAAAAGGGCACACAAACATAATCTCATATTACCATATTTTTTGCAAAGCAGCTTATGGAAATATGTTGACAGCAGAAAAGTCGTGAAAAGTCCACAACAATAATTCTCACAAGATTGCATCCAGAAAAATATTAGGAGTGACACTAACCTCAACTTCTTGAATAGCATCTTCTCCGATGCCCCATGAGATACCATCAGCAAGAGATGCTTCCAACCTTGCTCGTTGAAGTGATGCTTCCTGATCTTGCATCTCTTGCCGGATCTTAGCATTTCTATGAATTTTCCTGTCAGCTTCCTACAACACGTCATACATTATAACAATTGATGCATCCCTGATGTTTAAGCAAAGATAACAAAACTGGCTGTACAGGCTACTAACAAATCCATGCAAGAGAAATAGAACTACATCTACAGCAGAGGTATACCTGTAACATAAAATTAATTTAATCTCACAAACTAAAAAGTCTTAGCATTGTTTGTTCTTTTTAAAACCTGGTGAACCAGCATACATGTCAACATCACAAGAGCAATTTATAGAACATTTTGAACATAAGATGAAGTGTGCATATGTTACGTGGTCCTTGAAAAGAGGAAAGAAACAAGAAGTACTGTCCAAGCACACAAAATCTCAGACATCAATCAAGCACTTATACGTGTGTATATGGTGACAACAATCTTACTGGTGGCATCAAGTCAGGAGGTCCTTGAAAAATATACAATCGAGATGAACTGTGCAAGGAAAAAACAGAGGGGGAAAAAAATCAGAAATATGCAAGGACAATAATGTAGAAACAGAAACATTCATTCCTAATGCAAGACACAGATCACAACAATCTCAGTATGTATATGATAAGGAATATGTGAAACAAAGCTTGTCAAAGGCTTTAACCATTAATCCAGGTTTACAGTCTTTGGCCAGTGGCCACTTATGTATTATGCATTGTGGCTTAGCATCACAAGTTACATTGATGTTATGTTATTCAGGATATGGTGCCAGGTGATAAAAAATAAAAAAAAGTGTTGGGCTAAACTAATGCAAGAGGCTTGAAAGATATGGAAGAATGAGATAAATCAAGGAATCAAGTATGAAAGTTACTCACTGTCCAAATCGAATAACATCACCAACATGTAATGCCACATAAACTCCCTTCTCCACCTGAAAAACAGAAAGGGAAAAGCAATTAAGAATGCAACAAAAAATTCATCTCCCACTGTAAGGGAAAAACACTTGAGAAAATGAGGAAAAAACACTGACAAAAAAGAGAAACCAGTAGCACATCATTAAAATACAAACCTACTCTACAGAAACTTTTTCAAAGGCAAATTTCAAACAAAGAAGCCACCCTAACTCTGCCTCACCCCTTTACCACCTGAGAGCAAGGCTTTCTTCTACCAGATAGTCAGCTAATAAATATGCAATTCATGTTACAGGTCGATCAGATTGATGATAGTGATGCCAATTAGACTTGGATTTTCCTATCAAGGAAGGATTTGTTCCTTTGGCATAATCTAGATCTGATCAGACATGACAAGAAAATATTCTTCTGACTTCAAGACTGTGTTAACATGGAAAAAATGATGGATGGCTGCTATTTATGATTGTTCAGAAGTGGAATCTGTTTCCAATAAGGCACTAGTGTTTAGGGTATCCAATGTAGTAGATCAATGCAAAGTATTTCTTATTTTGTTAGGATTTCTTTTGTTTAAGCAAATTAGTGTAATCAGATTCCCAAATGCAATATATTTTCTGCCTCTTGAAACTAGATTGTGAGTGTACAAATAGGAGGCTAGCATTTATTTTGTACCTATAACCTTTAGCAGCTATAAAATCAATTAATTCTTGGAAAGTTTCTCTAAACAAAACATTTTAGTTTGCTTTTCTTTTAATTTTTTCTTCAGGATCCAGGACATTTTCCGTGACATGAACCAGACCTCATGTCTGATTTAAAATGCATTACATTTCCACCAAGTTTCTTAACTTGGATCTACCTGTCCTTTTGCTTTGTGCTTATGTTTCAGTCCTTGATGATTTCCTTGGTATCAAGCAAGCAATAATTCACAATGGGTTTACTTGGAATTGAACACGTCCCACACACCCAACCAGATAACTCTTTTAATTCAAAATATCATTCAAACAAACCATAAATTGAAGGCATCTATGTAAATAAAGGACTTATATAGCTAGGTATATATCAGAGAGCATGTAATGAACCACACCGCAAATTCCATTGACAATATCAATGTATCACTTGCATCAGACCTTCAAGAATGCATTTATTTTAAATATAAGAGGCATAACATAATTAATGCTTACCTGACTCTTGTTAACAAAGGTGCCATGAGTGCTGCCAAGATCATAAAGATATGCATCTCCATTTCTTTTGAACTGGAGAACTAGCAAAGAGAAGCAACTTGTTATATAATGACCCCAGCATCTACAATTAAGGAAACTTTCAACAACTCTATGTTTGAAGTCCTAATGAATGAGAGTTCGTAATGCATCTATTGATGAACAGGTTATATGACATGGAGTGATGAAGATAATCACTGTCATTACACCACTACAAACAAAAACAAAATCAATATAATTCTCAGAGAAAATAAGCTTCACAAATGTTGTGCATATTACAGATGCAAAATAATCCATGTACATAATCTTCATGTCAAAAACAACAATTCACTTGGCCGGAAGGAAAATAGCACTACTAGGAAGATATTTATCATACTTTTACCAATAGCAGTCTCCCAAGAGAAAGCATAACAACTACAATCATCGAGCAGCTTGCAGATTTGGGAATGGGAAATTAGCAGCAGGTTGTAAGAACACAGCGAGTTACTAATTGCATTCAGCTAGGGTGAAACACGGCTCTCCATGCTAGAAAAGTGGAGGTTAGCTAAATACCAACAGAAACAGAAAAGTTCCTGTCAACAACCAAGTTCACGGCTTTTTTCTGTCTGATCTAGACATTTATGGGACAGTCAAATGTTTCGAAAGTACTAACCCCATTAATATAGCACATGCTACAATATACATAATCACAATTTTTAGCTAAGTTTAATTTCATCAAACAATTCTCAACATCCAGAATTAGAGAGAAAGAGCACAGAAAATACCAGCATGGAAGCGAGATATGGTAGGGTGTTCGAGAATGAAATCGCAGAGCTCTACACGGCCAAACATGTAAGCCCCTTTCTCACAACTGAACAAAAAAAGGCCATTAACACTGTCATTAATTGATAACAATTAGAACCAAAAAACGAAGACATAACAAGACTTACACTTCGAATTGGTCGATAATGGAGCCATCTTTGAGAATCTCGAGGGAGAATTTATGGCAAGGTGGCCCACTCCATTCAGGAATTGTGTACGGCACCGACGGAACCTTTGATTTTTCTTTTTCTTGCTCTGTGGAAGCTTCTGGTGGGGTGGGAATAGGGTTCGTGGGAGGTGGCGGCCCCATGGAGGGTATTGCAGCTGTTGTTGAGGAGATTTCCTGTGGATCGTCGACAGCTGAAGTTTTAGATTCGGGATCGGATTCGGGTTCTGTGGTGGAGACAGCTTCGTTTGAGGCGGTGGGATGGGTGGTTCTTGGAGGAGGAGGACCCATGGTGGTGGATGTCATTGTAGTGGCTTAGGGCTACGGCAGGTCGAAGAGAGGAAATTGAGTGAAAGGGGCCACGACGAGGAGTGTTTATATTTTTTACGGGTTTTAGAAATGGAGGACTGAGTTAGGCTGGGCGGGTTTTTACTGTTTTAAATTGCAGTTTAGTAAGCTAAAAGTGGTTTTTTAAGAAAATAATTTTTTTAGTATTTTTATATTATTTTAATATGTTATGTAAAATATAATTTTTTAAAATAAAAATATTATTTTTAATGCATTTTAAAGTGAAAATTATTTTAAAAAAATATCACAACCACACTTTTAAACACCTCTTAAGTGCTAGTGTTTCTATGCGAACAAGATTATTTCTTTTTTAGAAAAAGAAAAATAAGCAATGTTGGTGGAAAAAATTAATCTATAAATAAAAATTAACGTGAGTATTTAATAAATTTAAAATTATATTTTAAATATATCTAAAAGATTTAATGTTAATTGAATATTGAATCGAAAAATTGAGAAGAGTATAAATATTAGAATAATTAATCTCATAAAATAAGGATTTTTTTTTAATTTATTTTTATAAAATAGTGAAAGTATTATTTTTTTAATAAATATAAAATAAGGTTTATATATACACTTTAATTTAAAATAGTATTATTTTTATAAAATAGTGAAAGTATTATTTTAATTTAAAATAAGGTTTTGTATATACACTTTTTTTTTATTTTGCCAATTGAATAAAACATATGTGGAATTGGATTCTACATAATATAATGAAAAAAATTCAAATTTCATAAATAAAATAGAGAATTAGAATGATGGAAAATATTAAAAATTAATAAAATTAAGATGAATGGAAAGATGTATCAACTAGCATGATCGTTGGCCGCCCCAAACGACCATAATAGAGTGTTTTGGCCTTATGACTAAAATAACTCCTTTTCTAAACCTTTACTTAACCGAAAACACCTAAAAAACATGATGCCTTAATAAATTTATTCATAATCTTAAATTCGACTCTAAGTTCTCCAAAAATAAAAATAAAAGATAAAGTTTTTTTTATTATGACCAAGGGCTAAAAACAATATAACAAAAACCCTACTATGGAAAGAAACTTATTGATACCATGAACAATTATTTTTACCATCATATTACGATTAAAATCCTTAGAGGATTGGGATGAAAATATGTATAAAAAACAAAAATATTAGGTACTAAAACAATTTAAAATACAACTAATGGACAACAAGGAAGAAAAGAGTACAAATATTTGTTTCAAATTCAAATTCGGTCCTTAAAGATTTCATTGTTTTAAATCAATAAAATTAAAATCAACTCTATCAAATCAAGCATTGACCCAACATCAAAATATATTATTGATATCATAATAACCCAACATCAAGTCAACCAAAGAAAATCAGCAAGTCTAGTCACAAATAAATTCAATGTGAAATGATTATATTGAAAAACAATCAAGTGAAAAAAAACTTGAAGGCTTAAAAAAAGAAAAATAAAACAAAATGGGTAGATATTGCAATCCATATTAGGTAGTGTCCCTTTTATGTTGCATTTCATTAGTTTCTATAATATTTCTTTCACCTTGTAATGTCTCACAAGCCTATAATTTCAAAAACTATTTTATAATTTATCAAAAAATAATTATAATTGTCATAAATAATTAACGAGTAAGAGATTGAGGATTAAAATTGATATAAAAAATGATAATTCATATTTCTATTTTAGATTGAATCAACATGAAAATTCAGAAGAAAATAGATAAAAGATGGATCAAAAAATAAAAAATAAAAGGGCAATTGAAACTAAATTGTAGCTCTTCCATCACCAATCATTGTAGTTCAAACAAATCGTTATAAAAAAATATAAAACTTAACCTAAAAAAAAGGGTTAAATATTTATAGCTTCTTGGGTGTTTTTGTTATGCTTGTTAGTTAAATTTAATGCTCGTTATAAAACATATAAAATTGATCATCAATACATTAACATGTATTTTCCTTGCCTATAATCTCTCATATCAAGGCTATAAATGTCTAGATTTGATTACTAGTAAAATCTTTATTCTGTAACATGTCATATTTTATGAATCCTTTTTTCCTTACAAACCTCAAAACTTAAAATCTTCGGTCATTAAATCAACCATTATCACATTACTATCTAATTTACATTCAAATATCTTGAATTCTTCAACTTTTTATGCATGTGTTATTACTAATGTCAATCTTGTTTCTCCACCTGTATATGATCTTATGCTAATTATTGTTTCTAAAAGTATTGATTTAAATAAGACATCAACTTCAACAGTTATATAGTTTATCCCTCTATTATCAATTACTATAATTATTAGATCTCAGAATAATTCCTTTGAATTCATTAAATACCCATTGTTTCATGCTATTATTGCATAATCTAATCAATCTCTGGTTAAACCAACTTTTTGCAATGATGTTCTCGCCCTCCTAGCAATGGGAGTGCATGGAAAAAGATTTGTAAATAATCATAAAATTATTATTATTATTATTATTATTATTATTATTATTATTATTATTATTATTAATATTATTAGGAGTTGACACCTAATACTAAGGTCACTATAAAGTTTAATGGTTTACGAGAGTCTAGGTTAAGGGATTTGTTACGTAAAGGAAAGACATATCACTCTAGTGCACCCTATTTAAGATAAGTTGCATTGTTGTTTAATTGCTTTTTTAGGTTAAATTATTAGTCTGTTCTAAACTTTAAAATAACTCTCTTCGTATGAGAGTCTCTACTTCATTGGCTTAAGAACTTAATCGTTCTAAGATCCAAATTTTATCATCGTGTTTGACTTTTTTATATCATTATTACCTAAGGGTATACCTTACAATGTAGTTATACACCATAAATATTAAAGTCTATAGCTAAGACCTAACATGCAAAATTAAAAAAGAAATAAAATGGTTGGTGTATGATTTTTGATATTTTGGTCGATCTTAATGGATAATCGTAAATTGATTATGATGTCTTTTTTTTTTGCATTTTAAAAACATCAGGAAATATGCACAAAAAAAAATATGAAAATATGCTCATAAAGTTTTAGGATCTGATCATATGCATAAAAACAAAATATTTTTTTGTATTTTTGAAATAAGGATTTTACCTTTTTTTTTTTTTTTAATATCGGGTCCGTACCTTACAATGTAGATTTACAACCTTATATTATGCAAAATCCTTGGAAAAATATATGGTAAAATCACACTTCCTGAAACTTCCCTAATAGTGGCAAGGAGTCTTTATTTTATTTCATTTGTGGGCAACAAAACTATTTTTTTTTGCATTAACTCCTTGAAAAAGAGAATTAAAGCTACTACATTATGTCTAAGTTAAAAGAGGAAATTACGTTAACTAAAACCAAGGAAAAAGAATTGAATATTATTTTTTTCTTTTTATAACCAAACATTAAACTTTTGAAACTCTCAACAAAGTTGAATTTAACCAAATTAACAAAGCAAACAGACTTGATATTTAATTACAAGATAGGAGATTATTGTCGAGATAAAAAAATGAACTTTAGATTCCTAAAAAGAAACATATTATCAAAAACTAAAATAACACCTTTAAATTCAATAATTTGTTTTTCTATGTTCTTAATTTGATGCACATACTTATCAAAACTGTCATTTTACCCTTTAATTGCTTTATAAAACCCTCGGCTTAGATGCCACATCTCTAACCCTTCATACTTCTCACTTACTCTTACATTCATCTTCTTCAACAACTCTAATTAATTGTTTGTTCTTTAAAATACCAAAACATAGAAAGTTATATGAGCCCAATGAAAATAAACAATAAGTTTTCTTGTTTTGATAAATAATGTCAAGATTTAATCATGGTTAAGACATTAGCTATCAAATTATTAAGTGAATTGAAAAGGTTATTTTATATTTGTATCTCTGTTTTTTTTTCCTTGTGATCACCATAACTTGATGATCGGGCATTGATTCAAGTTACATGACAACTTTGATGTAAATTGTTTTAGAGGCCAAAGATATCCCTAAAACTTTCAATTATGTTGATTCTTTATCTTTTGTAAGGTTGTTATCAAACTAAATAAGCATAATTTATAATGTTTTAAATTGATTTGGTTAAGTTGAAGTTTTGTTTCTTGCCAAAAATAATGGTAAAAAATATATGTTTGTTAAATTTTATTTGCTCTCGATCTTGTTTTGGAATATAAAAATAAATAAATACATGTGATTTTATTTAACAATATTTTTCTATGTAAATATTATGCTAAAAAATTATTAATATTAACAAAAAAAAACTAAAGAAGAATAGGTTTTACTATACCCCTCATTACATAATACTATTTAGTAGATTAATGTTTCTTTTATTTATTTATTTTTCAATTATAATTTTACCATTTAATATTAGTATTATTAAGAATATGAATTTGTTTTACTTTTTTAAATGATTATTCCAAACTCATATCCTAAACAATAGGTTTAATAGGTTAATTTAATTTACTCAAGTTTTTTTCTTTCTTAATTGACTTTTTTTTCTTTTAATTTCATCCTGCAATATTAGGTTGATTAAGAATTAGACTTTGATATTTGTTTTAGTCTATTTTATATTAGGTTAGTTTCATCTCATAACTTAGGTTATGGGTTTGATTAGTTAACCCTAGTTGATTCAAGTTGTTTTTGTGTTCTTTATTAATATATTACAAACCAAATAAGCGTTACTGTTGCATTATATCTCCGCTCTATCGATGCAATTAGTGTGCGGTTTTGCCCTTGGTGTTGTCGGGTGAGGCTTGCATGGGGTTTTTCGATTTTTCACGCGGTTCTTTTTTTCTCAAACCGGTCATGAACGATTATTATCACGCTTTGTCCCTGCAATACGGCAATCAGTTCAAGCTCGGGAGCTACGGCGTGTCGTACGCGGACGGGCCAGGTCGCCACAACTCTTTAATTTTTAATAATTTATACAATGGCTCATCTGAGGTTTAACCACAATAAGACAAATTCTTTAGTGAGCAGGTGGAACGGTAATTGACCATGTATTTTTCTTCTTTTTCTTGTCGAGGCGCGTGCGTCACAGCCAACACGATTCCGCCCCACGCCCTATTCAAGTGGGCGCGTGCCAGTCTTTGGAGTCGGAGGTGGCTCCCGGCGTCTCCTGCGATCTGTTGCGCTTGGTCTTCCTCCCGGTGCAGGCGCGTTTGTCACTCGACATCAGTGCAGCGGCGATAGGTTAAAGCAGCTAGCGAGCCGTTTCTCTCTCTCTCCTGCACGTCAAAGTGCGGGAGGAGTCCCGATTTTATTCTTTTTCATTAGATCCTGGACTTTAATTTCATTTCTGGTCCTTATTTTGATTATATAAGTTTTTGATTTAGTTCAAATTGGGTCTTCGATTGAAATTAAGTTAATGTTTAAATTTCAATTCGATCCTCCTTCTTTTGAATTTACGGATTAGGTTGAAATAACTCAATAAATTCGGTCTGGGAGTTTCAATTTTTACAAGTTCATCCTTTGATTGAAGTGATAATAAATTTGATTTTCATTCGGTCCTTATACTTTTAATTTTTAAAGTTTTAATCCCTTAATTTTGATTTTCCTTTGGACCCTATGCTTGCAATGTTTTTTTAATCCCTTAATTACTTTTTATGATTTAAATTTTCTTCAAGTTTTTATGGTTTGTTTTGTCTTTCATTTATTTTATTTTTTTCATTATTAACACAACAACAACAACAACAACAACAACAACAACAACAACAACAACAATAATAATAATAATATAATTGTTTTTCTTGCTTACTCTTTTATAAATGTTTTTGAGGTTTTTTTTTCTCAGAACAATTTTATTGTTTTTATTGTGTTGACAATGATAACAATGATAATTTTCAGGTTTTTATTATTTTTTTTATCTTTATTTTTCAATTTCTTTTTTCTTTCATTCATTTATTTCATGATAATAATGATGATGATGATGATGATGATGATGATGATGATGATGATAATAATAATAATAATAATAATAATATTTAATTGTTTTTCTTGCTTGCTATTTTGTTGGTGCTTTGTGTTTTTTTTCCTCGGTATAATTTGATAATTTTTATTGTTTTCATACTAACGGCAATAATAATTTTTGATGTTAAGACTCCGATGTTGCTATTGTTATAATATTTTAAATTAATATTGCTTCTTTTTCCCCTTTATTTTTATTTGGTCTTGGTATTAAATGATTTTTATAATTTTGTTATCTGCACAATAATGATTTTAGTAATTATATTTTTTTTCTTATCATAATATTTTTCTTTTTTTTAATGTTAGTTCGCGCTCTTTTGTGATCTTTTATGACGCAATACTTATATTCTAAAAGATGTAATCTATGCTTGAGTAACAAACTCAACTCAAAATTTTATACATTTTATCTCTAATCTATAACTTTATTTACTTATATCCTTATAAATTTATACGTTGCCTTAGATTTAATTATGTTAAATTATATACACAAAAATACCTACGGCAACGCGCGGGGGCAATTAGCTAGTATATATATATTTATTTATCTTTCAATAATAAGTTGAGTGAGAATCAAGCTTTACAATTTATTTTTATTTATTTGTTTCCTTTTTTAATATATTTATTTATTTATTTTTCAATAATAAGTTGAATGAGAATCAGGCTTCACAATTTATTTTATATTGGGTTATCCATATCTTATGACTCATTTCGAGGATTGGACGAGTTAACTTGAGTTTCAATATTAGGTTTATTGAAAATTGAGATTCATAATTTATTTCTATATGGATTTATCATCATCTCGTGACTTGGTATGAGAATTGGTAGGTTAACCTTGGTTGACATGAATCAATCCAATAAATTATCATCTTAATGTTCATTAAGTTTTCTCATCTTAGATATTTATTTTGAATCAAACAATATTTTTTCCAATCATTCGAGGTTACTTATAGACTCGCTAAGACAACTGAGTTACATCAAATTAATTAAATTAAATAAGTGTTTATAATTAAATGCAAAGTTGATGGAAACATATTTTTAGTTTGTCCCAATAGGTGTTTAAAATTAAATACAAAGTCGATGGGAAGCATAGAAAGATACAAGACTAAGTTCTCACAAAATGGCTTAACACAAACATATAACATTGACTATCAAGATAGCTAAAATAAACTTAATTCGAGTGTTATTATGTTTAATAGTGAATTTCAATTGGCTCTTATATTAGTTGGATGTTGAAAATGCTTTCCTTAATGGTGACTCAGGGAAAAAAAAATTAGCATACCATCTAGGTTTGGTAAAGGAATAGACAAGCATAAGACTTGCAAACTCAAAAAAGTTCTTATATGATCTTAAGCAATCTCCTAAGGCATAGTTTGAACACTTTGAAAATGTTATAAGATATCATGATTATTATCAAAGTCAAGTAGATCATACTATGTCAAACATTTAAAAGATTGTAAAATTGTTATCTTAATTGTTTATGTAAATGATATAATCTTTATAGGTCATGATAATATCAATCTAGAAAGACTTAAAGAAGAAATTTGTTAAGGATTTTAAGATCAAGGCTTTAGGTGCTTTGAAATGTATCTTTGGAATGGAATTTGCCAAGTCCAAGAAATGTGTATTTGTCATAACAAAAATATATACTTGATTTGTTTTGGTGAAACATGATTACTAGAACGCAAAATAGCTAAAACATTAATTAAAGCCAACAAGCTATAGCCTACAAAATAAAATAAAATAAAATAAAATAAAGAAGTGATGAATTAGGAGCAATGTAAAAGACATGAGAAAATTAATTTATTTGGTCCCAAACATATCATTTCTAGCAAGTATGATAAGCCAATTCATGCTTTCTCACTTAGCACAAAACACTTTGATGTCATTCATAGAATCTTGAGGTACTTCAAATGGACCTATGCAACGAGTTTATTGCTTAGAAACATGAACATTTACATGAAGAAGTCTACACCAATTTATATTGTGTTGGAAGTATAACTACTAGAAGATTAGCTTATGGATATTGTACCTTGTTGCAGCCAATTTAGTTACTTGGTGAAGCAAAACACAGTTATAATAAGGAGTAGTGCAAGAGTTGAACTTAGAGCATTTTCACATGAGATTTATGAAGTTTTTGATTAAAAGACTTGAAGAATCTTAACTCCTCGCCCATGAAAGTATTATGTGATGTAAGACAAACTATCTCAATTACTCATAGTCCAGTTTTTCATGATATAATAAAGCATTTGAAAATTGATAAATATTTTATTAAAAAAAGGATTGATGGTAGATTACACAGAGCAAGTTGTTAAGATACTTACAAAGGGGCATTACACGAAACAAATTGACTGCAAGCTAGCATAGAATCGAGATGTTTCTTTGGCAAATAACTCACTTAAAAAATATGTGAATATATATATATATATATAGAAATCATGTCTTCAACTTTCACTTGATTATTTAAATCGAGATGTTTCTTTAGCATCCAGTTGTGTCATGAGTTTGTGAGCAGAAGACTGTCAACTTGACAATTCCTTTTTTTAGTTCACCATGGACAAGAATTAGAGATAAAAGCAAAGCTTTATTTCTAAAGTTTCACTCGTCAACATTGCAAATTCAAGCACAAAGCAGCACACTAATACACATAATTGGAGGTCTCAGAGGATGGACCTCACATGCTTTAGCAAATTGATTTTATACAACGATTTCTAGTGTTCTTATTAAAGTTCTAAGTTGCATCTAGCAATAGGACTTGCACTTTCAACTTGGCTCACAAAGGATTTTTCAGCTAATCAGGTATCTTACATTGAAAAATATATATATTCGAGTTCATTTACCAATGTTGAATAGCAGCAAGGCAGGTCATTCACGAGGGGACGGATTCTTTTTTATTAAGGCATAGGCATCACTGTATATGGCCATCGCATTGGAGAAGACGGCAAGCACAATCATAAGAACACATAAGATCTTGTCTCTCTTAGTTGCTATATTGTGGCGATCCCTGAAACAAGACAGCAAAATACATTAAAATAAATTGGTTAAGCAGTATTCCAAAATTACAGAACAATGATTACACTTGAGAGAAACCAAACAATAACGGGAGAATACATCCTCTCTATTATTGCTCTGCCGCAACTACTTAATATCCACATTCAAAAGATCATGCAAGCGTGCGAGAGATCGAGATCCTCAAAAGAGTTAAAAATCATGGGCTACCTCCAGCATGTGGGAAGGCTCAAAATTTTAAACTTGATCTCCCCTCAAATGCATGCCGCAGAACATCCAAGAATCTATTGTACTTTTTTCCTGTCATTTCTAGAACATCCTATTATAATCTGAAGGGCCCTGTGGTTATAATGGTTATAATTCTAGTCACAATTTCTATACAAGAAGCCAAAGCAGTTCAATATCCACAACTCATTCTCACTATTAAACCAAGCTTAAATACAGCAAGCTGTCATGCCGCATAATGATGCTTTGAAGTATGAATGAAAAGATTTTTATTCTGTATAAGATTTAGGGTCTGGGAAAAAATGAGTAATTTGACATGAAAGTTGAAAATTCTGACTCCCAAAAATCCCCAAAACCAAAGCTGCAATTTATAACCATAATATCACATTGACATAAAAAAAATTTATTAAGCTTGTGGTTGCAAGCAATAACTTAAAGACAACAGACCAACGTGTTGCTGAAAGCCACTAAGTAGGTTCTTTTGATGACTGCAAAAGCACTTAAAGATTGGAAGCTTTGGTTGAAGTAATTGAAGGTAAAACATTCTTGCCTGTGTCCATTGATGTGGCTTTTATTGGTTGGGAATGTCAAAGAACATCTTGACCAAAAGCTTAAGTTTTTGGGAGAGATACCAAGAACGATTCATAAAATATTTTCTTACAGGTGGTTAGTAATTTATATGGCGTATTAGTTCAAAGAGAAAATTACTCAAACCAAAAGTTCACTCCATACCACAATAATGTTGGGTTCACTGCTCTAAGGTTTTGGATATTATGTCTAAATGAACACAAGCAAAATATACAAGTAAATAGGAAAAAAAAAGATTATTGCAATGCTGGCCTTATGTTTAGGAAGTATGAGCCAACATGTGGGATTTATCAAGGGTTGTCCAACAGTTTATTTTATTTCACAGGGAATTGCCAGCCAGCAAGTTTTTCTTCATATTTTTTTAAACCTACCATTATCACTTGGATAAGAGTTACTGATTAAGCAATTGCCAATGTCTAGCCTAAATGGTATTTCTATGAATTACAACATACAAATTATAACCACGCATTAAAAAAACTCACCTGAGAGTGATGGAAGCAGGAAAAATGAAACCAAGGCAAACTGCAGCAGTTGCTCCAGTGAATTGGAAAGCATCCCAGATGCTTGGAATGAAATTTGCACCCATGAAGATTAAAACAATAAGCCCAATAGTGACTAATGCAAACCTCATGTTTGCCTGATGAAAAGGTTGAGCTGAGGGAAAGATGAGGCCATCCAAGTTGAGTCTTAATGGAAAGAAGACAATTGGAAATACTAGCATAAGATGAGCAGCATAACTAACACGAACAGCATCATTAAGCAGAGAGCTGTAAGGAATGCCAAGGTTGGTGTCAAAGTTGGCAAGCACATCATCAAGAGTTGCATCGCCAAATAGAAGGAACCCAAAGATGCTTGTCATTATGTACACAGATGAGCATAAAGCAAGAGCTGTTCGCACAACTGGTTTTATCTGAGCAGAGTCTTCAAGTTCATTATCTATGCTGTGAACTGGAAATGATGTACTCAAAGATCAGATTAATCACTAGTTTAGAATCAGGTTAGATATTCAAGATCTATACCCAACCATAAGAACAGGTATTACCAATCTTAATTATGTTACCGTGAGTAAACTAAGAGGTTATTTGATTAGATTTATGAGTAAATATGCTTAGTTAATGACCAGGCAAACAATCCAAATATTTCAAGATATCATTCAGAAATTCAGACTATAAGGGTTAAAGAACTGACTAGCATACGTGTCCACAATGGTGGCTAAACAAAAACAAGGTGATCTATTTTTATTGTACTAAAATATGCTGCTTAAAATAGAGAAAATATGCATCTTCCATTTTGTTTTTTTGAGGGATTTTGCAAGCAGTCCTAAGGATGGTTACTTCTACCTACATCTTCATCAACCTAATCATCAATTTTAACAAGAACAGGGTAAAGAAATTCAGTTCCCAAGTAAATTAGCATTGCATACCATTGTAATGGCAGATGTATGCAGTGACAAGAACAGGGACAGTAGTGAAGAGTTTCCAGAAGGATGTCATGTCTGTTACATTGGGCATCAATCTGGGCATTGCTATACTTCCATTTATCAACTTGACAATTGTGATCCCCATAGTGATGACAAGAAATACAACTGCTAGCGCGACTGATAAGGCAGATGTATAACTTAAAGAATCTGCAAAGATACATGGCATAATCATTCTCCCTATTGAAGAACCAAACATATAAATCGTAAAATAATGATGTAATTATTACAAGCTGCTAAAAGCTAATATAGGATTAAATTGGGCTGGAAAAGATATGATTTTAGGAGTCCACATGGCAAAATAGCAGAACAAGTGAATAAATAACATATGCTATATGGATGTTAAAAGCATTCATACCAAGCATAGTTCACACGTTAAAAAAATATAGCTAGAATGGAAAGTATAAACTTAGCCCTTTTAGCGTAAAAAAGAATAAAAAAGAGCAAAAGCAAGTTTTCATCCATTTTACAACTAATGGTCTTCCTGAAGCTCCTGATACATGGAAATTTTACTGCACATAATTGCTCTTTTGATATTACGAGGAAAAAAGGTCCTACTATTAAAGAAACCATCAGGCCAGTACTCCAAATCACCAGAATCTGTGCAAGGTGCCAAAAATACTGTAAATATAACACATTTCAGTATTAACAATTGCTAAATCTCCTTTCTTTTTTCCTTTTGACTCAATGAGGATGCACATGAAAAATTGAGAAAGCAGCTAAATATTAACTCTTTCTGACCAAGTCAAAGACAAATTACCAATTCGCTTAAAGCAAGCAAGTGGAGAAAATACAAAAAGTGTTGTGACAAGAAGAACAAAGGCTCGCGCATTCCACCAGTGTTCTCCGAACCACCCTTCAAGCACGCCTGCATGGTGAGATCCACTTGAAGATGTTCCAGACAGCACATCACCTTCAGTTAAGCAAAAACAAAACACAGAACATATTTCAGGTCTTTCAATTACACTAAGCATGATCCAACTGGAATAAAAATGAGAACCACAAAAACATAAAATATATAATATAAAAAAATCCACGAACTATATATAACTTCACAAGAACATAAAGGCAGTTAATAAGCATAGAAATATAGCAATAAATTAACTTACACATCACGCATGACAGATAAAGAGATCATACCAATAATAATCATGTACACAATGAGTACACCAATGTTATTGATTAAAACAGCAACTTGCAAAATAATCCTTCCAGTCTTTCCAAAGGCATCCCCCATAAGTCCCCCATAAGAAGCACTCTTCCCTACCCTGCTAAACCTTAGCAACATCTCAATTGAAGCCTCTGTCAAGACAGCCATGAAGATGATCAAGGCAACCCCAAGAACAAGGCCTAAAACTTTCATGATGGCAGGCAAAGCCATGATTCCTGCACCAACTATTGTAGTTGATAAATTGAACACGGCCCCGGTAAAGGAAGCTCCATTAAACTCATCAAAACCAACATCCTCTTGTCTTTTAGGCAATAAGGGAGCATTCTCATCAACTGGCTTGTTCCTCCTTGATTTCCTCTCCTTCTTCGAAGCAATATTTCCAGTTGTCATCTTTC
Organism: Salix koriyanagi; assembly: GCA_029228605.1. Taxonomy (NCBI): domain Eukaryota; kingdom Viridiplantae; phylum Streptophyta; class Magnoliopsida; order Malpighiales; family Salicaceae; genus Salix; species Salix koriyanagi. The sequence continues at coordinate 7,215,514 of CM055330.1, forward strand.
TATTATCTTTGAATGGTTTCTCCAATCACAATTTTCGAACTTCACACAAAATCTACAAGGCAGATTACCCTCCTATTGTCTGCTACAGGGATACCTGTGACATTAAAAAGAAAAAAGAAAAGAAAAATTACCTCCAAAACTGCACAATAAATGAAGCTTGAATATTAGATTCAAGTAATTAGCAAAGTGAAAGAATCCTGACCTGTGTATTTCTGTAGGAATCCAAATAGGAACTCAGTGCTTCGAATTTCAAATGAGCTTATCAGGATCAACTATAAAACCCAATAGCCCTCAACAGTAGAATTTCCAAGGCCCAGCTTTAAAACCTTTCAGAAATATTTTTTATCCCTCGGAACTGATACTAAACCAATTACAAAACAACCCAGATAACAAAAAACTCAAGTTTTTAAGCTATGAAACAACTAAATATTCAGAGTCATCAAAAGCTAGGATCGTTGTTATAAAAACAAAAATCCCATAATTGACCAAATATAAAGACTAAAACAATCAAATTTACAGAGGAAAAGCAGCTTTTATTGAGGACCCAGAAGAGAAAAAACCAAGATGGGGGCGACTTAAAAATCAAGCATTTGACGGAAACAAAGGAGCCAAATGTAAGAAGATAAAAAGGGTGTTGAATTTCTACAAAGAGATAGATGTCATGTTTGATGTCTTGTCTTCGATTTATAGCAGAACGAAATAATCAATGAAAAGAAAGAGAGACACGCGCAACAACACAAAACGAACTGTTGTCGTATGAATGTACGGTCTTGTCTATCTGGTAATGAAGAAATACACGCATTGACTCAAAAAGACAAAAATGGACGATGGCTATATGCTTAATATTAATTTTGTGAATTTTTTTATTATAATATACGGTCTTGTCTATTATTATTAAAAAATCACTAATTTTTTTTATTATAATATAAATTTAGACAAAATAATAAATTCATGTAGTATTCTTGTGGAGAGCAAATTTCCTACAAAATATATGAATTTTCAATCAATATAAATTTATTTGAATCATCATCATCATTAAAAAAAATAAGATGATTCGAATACCTGAATTATTAAATTCATTATATTAAGATTAGTTCATTTTATATCCAATTTAAATTAAACACAAAAAATAAAATATATATTATGAAAATACTTGCAATAACCGAATAACAAAAATAAGTAATTCATTTTTTATCTACAAACATCATTTAAAATTCATGTCTACATTGTCATCATTATCATAACTATAACAATTAAAATTATTATCAATATTACTATCCAAACAATTAAAATCATTAAATTGCACCAATGAATAGAAAAATTTTTATAAAAAAAACAATAAAAAACCACTAAAATTATCATTATATTGCCCTAACAAGTTTGCACATTAATTATCTCATTTTCTTTTTTTTCATCTATATTTAATTTTTGTAATTGTGATCATATAGAGTGTATAAACTTAAATAATACAAAACATTGGAGAAATTGGTACATTATTGGATTAAATATTTTCATGTATTTCAATTTCAATGGAAGCAAGTGTTGGATTTAATTACTATATAATTTAAATAATACGAGGGTAATAGAATCTTGTTTATTCGACAGCTAATAAAGGATCTGAGGTCTGGAAATAAGATAATGAGGATGTCAATGAGCAAGCAAATCTCCTTCTTTTTAGCTTCCGTTCACCTTTTTAAATGCCTCTTTATATATATATATTTGGATATTCACATGGAACACCTTGGATTTTGGATTTTTCTAATTTCTTCATTTTCATAGGATGTTTTCTGATAGGTTATTTATGAAATTTTTGGTCAGAAATAGACAATACCTCTTATTATTGATTTGTTATTATTATTATTTAAACCAATGATTTTACTTTGACAATATAAATGGAAATAATCCAATTCTATTTTCTTAAACGGACTTATACAAAGATTTAAATATCATACGAAGGCTCTATTTGACACGGCATTTCAAAAATTGTTTTTGAAAAAAACTGAAAGTGTTTTTTTTTACTTTAAATTAAAATAATTTGGTACTTTTAGACTATTTTGATGTATTGATATCAAAAATATGTTTTAAAAATGAATAAAAAAATATTATTTTAATACTTGTCTAAACGAAAAATATTTTGAAAAGTAACCTCAACCTCACTCCTAAACATTCACGAAATCTACCTTTATCCGACCATGACAATATAAATCCATACATAATGAGCGACTAAATTATTCATCAAGAACAAAATCACATAAAATTGCTAGTAATTGCTACTAGATCCTTCTTTCTTGCAATGAGTTAATTTCTAAAATCTATTTTATGTAGAAAATACTCAAAACAATTAAGATTAGAGGTTTTATAGATTTCAACATTCAATTTTTTGTAAGATTTTTTTTTATAATTTGTTTAACTTTTCCTTTGAATAATAAATCAAGGTAACATATTTTCTAAATTATTTTATGACAACCTTGTGTCGCAACATAGTTAATTAAATGTATGTATGCTGATAAATATTGCGAGTTTGATTTCTCGACAATAATATTATGTTGTTGGGCTTAACAAGTAGATCATCGGACACGTGACTAAACCCAATAATATTGGGTCTGGAAGCAAGTCAGGCCCATACCATTTAGGCTCTATATTCTGCTAATTTTAAATATACTGTGTTATTACCTTGTTTTTATCCCTTTTAAATATTAGCTTAAGCAAAAATAACTTTTTGATAGTTTTGTCAGCATCGAAGCAACAATTCTAACAAAGAGTGTCTATTTGAAAGTGTGATTAAAATTGTTTTTAAAAGTGTTTAGAAATGCATCAAAATAACATATATATATATATTTTAAAAAAATTATTTTTGAAATCAGCACATGAAAATAATTTAAAAACACCCAAAAAAAAATAATAATAAAAAATTAAATTTTTAAATGCAATGCAAAGGCCTAAAAATTATTGTAATGAAGTAGTATCCAAGTCGGCAATCATGTCTATTTATGATAATCAATTAGGAGACTAATTTTCACCAATCCCATTAGTTATTTTTGTCTTCTTTTATCATATGAAGGCCTTAATCAACATGAATAAGACTTCATTAAAAATATGGAAGGCCTACTAATCATGATTACTCATTATTATTCTATAATAAACATGAGGTTGCGGTTGCGCCAACTCGAGACCAAGCAATTTACTAGCATGTCTTTTTTAGGGGTGTTTGGTATCGTGTTTCAAAAAATATTTTTAAAAAAAATATTTATATTTTTTATTCTAAATTAAATATTTTTGGTGTTTTTAGATTATTTTTCATGTGGTTAAATCAAAATAATTTTTTTAAAAAATAAATAAATATCATTTTGATATATTTATAATGAAAAAATATTTTAAAAATAACCTCAACCAGTTCCAAACAAGCATTAAATATGATAAAGATAATATGATCATGAGATAGATCTAGGATTAGTTTACTATAAAACAAAAGCTAAATCACAATCGTGAAGCTGTTCCAGTAAAGGGAATGAGCTTCTGAGCCACAAATTGAAACTTCATCACATTTTCACATGTTCTGGTGCTGAGTCATGATAGAAATTGAGGGTTGTGATGGTGAGGGGTGTGGGCCCATGAGCCCATTATCCTAAAGGAAAGTCCCCTGCTTTCACCATCAAATACCCACTCCACTCCCACTTGGACGCGGGGACACGTTGAAGAGAAGGAATATGGGCGCGAGAAATCCTGAAAGCTTCCTGGTGCGTGTTTAGTTTTCAAAGTGTTTTTAATTTAGAAAAATATTAAAATGATATTTTTTTTAAATTATTTTTTGATATTAATATATGAAAATAATCTAAAAATATAAAAATAAATAATTTAAAATAAAAAATAAGAATAATTTTTTGATAGAGTCCCAAGGTTTTCATCACCCAAGTCTAACGTGGATGCTTTATCCAATCTCTATATTCGAGTTTAAATATTCCATGGATAGCTTGAGATTTATTAGTGACGGTGGGAGCGACGGAGACTGGTTCAAGTTATTTTATAAAGTATGTTTTTGTTTATTAATGCATGAAAGTTGAAGTTATTTTATAAAGTATTTTTTTGTTTATTAATGTATAAAAATGATATATTTTTTATTTTTTTTAAAATTGTTTTTTGACATTAACATATAAAAATGATTTAAAAACATAAAAACATTCAATTTAAAATAAAAAATATTAATTAATAACCTTATTCTCATTCAGAATAACTTCCAAGGTCTTGTGTTGAGTCAAATTCTTGAAGTCAATGATTTTGTTATATTGATAGTATAATTGTTTTTTTTTCTCTTGAATTTTCTACTGTTAAACACAATTTATTTTCTAATGTACAAAATACATCAAATTTATAGTAGATAAATAATATATAATGTGCTCAAGTGCTGAGTAAAATTAGAAGGAAATTACTTCTGTAACAGTCAAAATAATTTATTGTTCAATTTGGACCAATGGTGTTTTTTTGTTAATTATCTTGTAAGCATATTATTAGGTTTTGACTTTTTAATTATCTAGGTTACTAAGCCTCTAAGAATTATATTTTCACACCAATTTATTAATTATGATCTACCCTTAACAATTTTATTTTTAAATCCTATACTTTATCCATATCTTTTGGAATTTCTCCTTCTGTCACCAAGAACTTGAGATACTGAGTACCACTTTGAAATGGAAATATTTGTCCAAAATTAATATTAGAGGGATTAAAAAAAAATAGTATTAATGTTAAAGTAAAAGAGTAAAAAAGACAGGTGTAAAGAAGTACTGAAAGCACGTTAGCATGCGGCTGTGAATAAATTATAACTGCCTTCAAACTCCAGTTTGAAGACATCATTAAAGTCTGCCTTCCGCTTTCATCAACATTGCTTGCTTTGCTGCTTGCTTTGCTTTACTTTTACTCTACTTACTATTTACCTGTCTACTGAACTCAGCTTCATCTCTTTAAAGGGTACGGTACGTTCTTTCTTTCTTTCTTTCTTTCTTTCTTTATTTATGTAGTTTTTTATGTTTTCTCCTCTTCTCTAGAAAGCGACAGAAACTTATGAGGGGCATGCCAGACTCTATTTTGTTTTCTTCTGTATTTTTTGGGGAATATCTGAGGCGGGTTTTCCCCTTTTTCTCTTTTAACTCAGCCATGGAAAGATTGTTGTTTATTAGAGTTTGAGATGGAGTGAATTGATTTAATATCGTAAAAATGGTTTTTTATTTTTTTTTGTTTTCAGATTAGAGGGCTTTGGTTTTCTTTTGTTTTTGAAAGAGACTGTGATGTGGATTAAATAATGGACATGCATTATTAAAGAAGTGATGTGTTTGTTTTTATGAAGGGTGGTGTGTTTTATTATCCCATTGAATCAGTCATTAGCCAAAATTGAAACTTAAGGAAGACTGTGATAGAGTGTTATTTGTGGAACTAAAGGAGTAACCAAGTCTGGAATTTGAAGGGTTAGTGCGATTATCTTGCTTTGATGAATTGGGGGAATTGAATGCGGTGAGAACTGGCTGAGAATGGGATTTGGATAGAGGAGGTTAATCCAGTCAGATTTAGATTTGCTTTCTATTAGCTTTTGTAATGTCACATGCATGAGATTTATTACAATATAGGTCTTTGAGAAAGTGTTGCATCCTTGCTGCTACATATTGAAATTGTAACCTCTGTAGTGCTGGACTTGGTTGTTTGTATTGGATTGTGGACCACTTCTACTATTTTAATTGTGTGGAGGAGAACAATGACATTAGTTTTGCTCTTGGACTAGGGCTGGATTTGGAATGATGCAGCACATCTTTGAGAATATTGAGTGTACTGCTAGTGACGGATTATGGTCAAGGTGTGAGGCATATGAAATTAGGGATTTGGTTTATCCAACAATTAGGTTAATTTTGACGCTGAAATCAGATCACAGTTTCTAAAAACAAGATTATACTAAATGGCATTGTGACTCCTTAACAAGTGGGGGTTTTTAAATAAGAAATTACTGGAATGATTCTATGGCCGTTTAAAAGAGCTGCCCGAGACAAGTCATCTTAGTAAATGATGATGGTATTTTTGGAGTTTCAAGGCATATTTGGTATATGTATGAAATGCTTGAAATCTTAGTACCATAGCAGCTTTATATGTCACATTTTAATGAGGAGCTGTGCTGGTCTAACTAAGAAATTAACTAGAAAGTAAACAATGACTTTAAACAGAGTCCCCAAGCGAAGTTGTCTCTGTAATGGTGATGGTATCTTTTTTGTGATGGAGTTCTAGGGCGCATGTGAACGGGAAGAAATACTTCATTTATATTGACTTTTGATGATAAGTTGGGCTGGGAGCAAGTTGGTTTAGATCTCATTTAGGAATTGCATTAATACTTACATATTAAAGACTCGTTTTTTTTCCGCTTTTGGCTGTGTTGTGCAAAACCGAAACAAACCAAACAATAAACCAAAATAAAGGCACTCAGAATATAACCTGGTTCAGCCAACAAGCCTGCCTCTACAGACTACCAGTATTATTAAATAGTAGTACCAATACAGTAAATCCTCCCAAGAATCCAAGCCACAATCACAAACTCAAAACCCCAATCACACCCAAGAGTGTAACAACAAGACTCTCAAACATGCAAAATGGTGAGACCACAACTTATATCAAAATTACTTCCCAAATAGCAAATACATATGCTATCGTCCCTCACCTGCATGGATGCTGCAATACTGCTCCTCTTTGCTCTATTGAGATGCTACTATTTTCTTAGCACAATGTACTTATTTTATATTGCTCCTAAGTTGGTGTCAAGTCTACATATATTTTATTATAAGGGGTTTAATTGGGTATGGTGGTGTGCAAATAACTTCATGCACTAGATGCCAGATAATGCCATAACTCAACAATTCGTGTATCCAGCTTGACTTTGAGATAATGATTAGCCCATCAGACCTAAAACTTATCAATCGTGCTTGAGCGTTGGTGAATTTACTTTGGAGTATTATGTTTATTGTTCTAGAGTAACATCAAGCAAATTGTTCATTGTTTGTAGCTCAAGTAGAAGTAAAATAAGCAATACTTGATGTTTTAACCTGCTGCTGTTTTTCCTAGTAGCTGCTAGATTATGAAATGCTTTTATTTAGCAATACTCATTAGTGCCATCTGTACTTGTCTTGTGACTAGCACTGACCTTTTCTTTTTGTTTTTTTATCTACTTTTTAATGGGTATTAATCACCAATCGTGTGCTTATCCTAGAACCTGCTAACTTATGAAATGCTATCATTTAGAAATACTTGCTAGTTCTATCAATACTTGTCATGTGACCAGAACAAGGTCCTTTCCTTTTATTTACTATTTTAATGGCTTATACCAGGTTTTGAGGCTGCCAGAACGACAAGTGTATGATAAACATGGATACTGATTCTGTTATTGAAGCCACTTTTTCTCTTGAAAATGTTGGAACTCATGATCTGGACATCGAGTCAAGTAAAATTGACTTAGTTGTAGAGGCATCTTCAAACAGAAACATGAGTATAGAAATTAGAGAATGCAGGTGGGATTCTGACAAGGGTTGAATTGGATTCAGCTTGCATTGCGGAGAAGTTGGTTAACTTAATCATGCTTATGATGCATGTGGCAACCAAGGAAACTGATCTTTGAAGCCTTAGCCACATCTGGTGATATATTGGCTGATTCAGTGGAGAGGGCTTTTGAATTTGATTTCTTGTCTGAGATATTGGATGCTGAGTCGATGGAACTAGATAGGTTCTTGATATCTATACAAACAAATATTGCTGAGGTTGGTGAAATAATATTATCAAATGGAGCAGGGGAAACTTTAATGACAATGGAAGAAAAATTGCATGATTCTCAAGAATCATTGAATCAGTTACAAGATCAAGTCTCAGAAATTAGGGCACAATCTGCTAAGTTCCGGAGGACAGTGTCATGTTTTCACGGAGTAGAAAATTGTAAGCTATAATAGATCTCATAAATTTAATTTAATTAACCAAATTTTATTCATGTCTGTTTTGATGGGGGGCTGCCTTAGAACTCAGCAAATGAACCCAGGCTATTATGTTTGTTCTTGATACCAGATGTCCTCTCTGCCTGTCTGCGAGAAGCCGTGCTGGTCATGACTTTTTTTTTGGGATGGATATACGTGCACATATGCATGTGTGCTAAATTAGGAACTATGTATGGAATCTTTTCAGGATATTCTTTTTATTTGACTGGCTAATTCTGCTACTTTGAAACAGATATTTGATAAATAATGAAATTGTTGCTTTTTAATTGTTTGGAACTTTGGTGAGAAGGAAAGATAAATTTCTTACAGTTTGTAATTTCTTTACTCGTGCATTCATTTTGACAGGGGATGCTGACAGGGGATCAAACTTCTTAGAAGATGACCAACTGTCAAGTATGAATTCAAAGATCAATTTGCAAACTGCAGAACAACAAAGACATTTCTTGAGGATGCTCGAGAAGTCATTGGCAAGAGAGATGGACCTTGAAAAGAAGCTAACTGAATCAAGACACCTTGAAGAAGAGTTGAAAGATAGAGTACACTCTATGGAGCAAGAAATATTCTTCAAGGAGGAAGAAATGATGGATATTTGTGAAAAATGGTTTGGAGCAGAAAATGCTGCTGAAGTTTTGATGGGAATTTCAAAAGAACTTCTGCTTCGACTCCAAATATTCCAGTTAAATTTGAATGGCTCCATTCAAAGAGAAGCGGAGTTAAGAACAAAGCTCGAAAATTCTACTGATCAGCTGGAAGCCAAAGAAATTGCTTTGCAAAAGTTTGATTGCAGAAGTACAAAGCTCAATCTGCTCGTAGCACAGACTGATAACTTAAAAGCCAGCTTGTCAGAAGCTGAAAATAATTCAGTCCTTGCTAATTCTGAGGTCTTCACTTTGAGGGAGAAAGTGACTTCACTTGAGAACCAGCTGAGAGAATCTGATTTTCAGTTGTCAAGTGTGAAGGTCTCTGCAGATGAAACTGATCAGGACAATGCTTTATGTTCTGAAATCAATGAAATGGAAGATGTAATTGATGATGTGAAAGGAAAACTATCTCGAGCAGAAAGTAGGGCAGACAATGCAGAAGCCAAGTTAAAGTTACTGGAAGAGACTAACATGAAACTTAATGAGGAGTTGGATCATCTTAAAGACACTTCTGAGAAGGTTGATTACTTTAGAGAGACAGCTGAGGGAATCTGATCTTAGGCTCCAGCATGCAGTGGCATCTGTTGAAGCCAATCAGGAGAAGCAAGATATGTTGTTTGCTACAATTAGAGATATGGAACATTTAATTGAGGGTTTGAAGTCAAAGGTTTCAAAAGCTGAAAGCCGGGAAGAGAGCGCGGAGGATAAGTGCATCATATTATCTGAAACTAATGCAGATCTAAATGAAGAATTGAGCTTCTTAAGGGGTCGTCTCAAATACTTGGAGGCATCTTTGAATCAAGCTGAGGAAACAAAAATGGCAACTGCAAAAGACATCGGCTTTCAGACTAAAGTAATAACAGATTTAGTGATGCGGCTTGCTATCGAAAGAGAGCGCCTCCATAAACAGGTGCATACTTTTCTTATCTCTAATTTCTGCTGATCACGATCTTGTCTGAAATTAATTACTAGCAATAGAATGCTGTTTTTTCTTTTGCCTTTTTTCATCTCAATCTGTTACTTGGGCATCTTTTTTTAATTTTTAATTTTAATATATATGTGACAAATAAAATTAAAATTTTTAAAGGCATTGGACCATTAATGAATTATCTCATGTTGTATATATTACTTGAAGTTCATCAAATAATTGCTCCTAGTGGATCTGTTTATCTGTCTTCAAGCCAACTTATAGTATAAATAAAGTAGTCATTTTGCACATGGATGCCTCCATGGAGACCAAACCTTAAAACCTCAGTAGAAGCTATAATTCAGAAGAAAATTTAGTCAGGTTTAATAGACAAGAAATTGGGGAAATGAACAATCCCAGGTCTACTAGCAGAAGATCAACCAAATGCAGCAAGATTTAGACCTGGCAAAAAAAAACCCATGAAAATTGTTTGTGGTCTTTACAGCTTAGGGAAGCTGAGAGGTTAAAATCCCATACTGGTAGTCAGACCCACCACCTCTTGCATGTTATTGGCGGTTGATAGCACTAGGTCAATGGCCTATTAGTGGAACAATGGGCTATTGAAAAACTTAAATCATCCTCAAAAGGTAACAGATGAGAAAATAAATTATAACAACAACTCTACCGAAATAAATTGTTTCAAGTCTAGAATGGTTGATGCAAGATTAGAACAAGAGTGCCTTGAAAATAAAATGTACAAAGAAGATGGATTAATCAGTTCAGTTCTTTGACAGAGTTTGTTATTATTCTTCATTATTTACCATATTCCTTTATGAGAAGTGAGAGGATAGTGATCTGACTTTTGTTCTCACATGCCTTTTCCTTTCCTTTCCTTATTCTTTTTTGATAAATCTGAGAATATTTCACCATGAAAATTAGTGCTTACAAATGAAGTGACAAGGGCAAGCATACTTATTTGACCACTCATAGTTGGTGTTGTTTGCTTGAGATTTATTTTTGAAGTTCTTGACCTTCATCACTTTGCAGAAAATTTCATGAATTCCATGCCACTTGAGTTTGCTATCACGAGAACTTTCTCCTAAGGGTTTTTGATGCTTTTTTTTGGTTCATGCAGATAGCATTGCTAGCACTGCAGAACCAAACTCTGGTGGTGAAGTTACAGCAGACAGGTAAAGATGCCTTTGGTGATATCAAGTATCATAACAAAGGAAGTGGTGAAGATTTAGCGAAATTCTCAGCTACTATATCTGAGGTGGGTATTAGTTGTTAGATTCTGAATAAGCTGGCTTCACGTTAATCATTGGAACCGGAGAAAACCTGATCTTTCTTTACCTCTATCGAAACTCTTCTGTTTCTTTCAAGAGTTTTAAATACCGACCACGCTACCATTTTTTTTCTTTTTTAAATAAGTTCTGCCTTTTGGGCGTGTTGTGTCTTTGTACAACATTCAAGTCCTTGGTCTGAACATATCTCACTTTGTTATGTGAACTCCTGTTCAGGCAATTAAGAACATCAGTCAAGTCCCCTACTTTGAACAGTTAGTTTAGAAACATCGCAAACTCTACCTTCGAGCCTAATTTTATACACATCTCACTCCAATTCAAGCACTGCAATTACTAGAACTTGTGTCATGGATTGATGTTGGGTTCTAAATTCCTATCTTTATATCCTTTTCTGTTTACAGGTTGACAAGGCCCAGAAAAGTGGACCAGTTAGTGAAACTGAAGTGGCACACGCAGATTCTATATCTGAGCTTGAGAGTGTGAGAAGAATAGATGCAGGACTGCTTAGCTTTAAGCATGTTTTCATGGCGATTTTTAATATTACTGATTTCGGCAATCGTATACTTTTATCAGCCACAGAAGCTTCTGTTATGGTGAGAGCTGTGTTACTTCTTCCGGTGCTAGAAGCTCATGGTTTACTCATGTCAGCCACAGAAGCTTCCGTTGTGGTGAGCGCTATGTTGTGCTAGAAGCCCAAAAGAGCAGCATCTTTTCAGACATCAAGAATGGCCTGGAAGATTTTATTTTGGCAACTTGATTCTATGACAAACACAAATCAGGAGGAAAATCTTTGGAAATGATAAATCCTGTGCGCTACAAGAAGAATTTTTTTGTATCTTTTGAATAGAAAATCCTGTGCGCTACATGAAGAAATTTACTGGGACTAGGGGCCAATCTTGCTCTATATTTTGTTTTAAATCAGAAAAAAAGAGGGTATGCCTATTATAAATCTGGCAAACAAGCGGGCTTGGATAGACCAACCGAACAAGAAAGTGATGGAGGGTGCGTTTTCACTTTATTTGAGAGCGAAGGGGCAGCTTCTACCGTGGTCCATGACCACGCAGAACATATACTACTTTTTGGGTACACACACTACCCTCTCGCCTAGCAACCAGTGAAACGATAAAAATTTTGCCAAGGTATTATGTCAAGATCTTTGTTCCCAAATTTGTGGATTGCCAAAATGATACACCATCGAGAGGACAAGAGATGCTACGTACAATCTTGTAGGTCTATCTTTCTGAATGTGGGAAGTGATTTGAGACGGTTTTACAGCTTGAAAAATGCTCCTCAAGGATTATGGCTTACATTGCTGTAAATTGACAACAAAAACTCGAGACAAAATTTACCCGGATCCTGGAGCTATTTGATTTTTTCAACATCAGTTCTGATCCGCGGTATTTTTGTGATAATTCAACTGCCGCAGTTTCCACTTTCCAGGATTTCCCAAGAGTATGCGCCATGTACTCGCCTGGGTGAAGCTCAATTGGAAAAAGGAACGTGTCTGGTTAGTAATCTGAGGTTTGGCTTCGGCTTATATTGTACAAAACCGCGTAATTTACAATCTTATTGAATCCTCATATTATCTCATTGCCAAATGATTCTAAGATGCAGCCATCACCATGTTAAAGTATTGTATGCGCAGGTTCTTAGCTGTTGTAGTTGCTCATGTTCTTCTACTTCCTCATCAATCAAAACATCAGAAATCAGGTATATATCCAACTGGCTGCATCTCTCCAATTAGCACTCCAAGTTTCTCATATATCTCTTCATGTCTTGGATGACCTTTGTCTCCAACAAGAAATGTATGCACTTCATCTTTCAATTCAATCCAGCTACAACCTGGTTCCTTTTTCAGCTTGTTATGCCTCATCATCTTTCTCATCTCCGAAACATTGCCCCACATTCCTGCATCAGCATAAATGTTTGATAGAAGAACGCAAGCAGAAGAGTCTTGTGGATCCAATTGCAAAAGAGCCCCAGTTGCTTTTTCTGCAACCTCTACATTCCCATGGATCTTGCAAACACTAAGCAGATTTCTCCAGATAACAGCATCAGCTTTGAAAGGCATCTTGTGAACAAGATTCAATGCCTCATCAATGCGCCCTGATCTCCCAAGTATGTCAACCATACATGAATAGTGCTCAGCTTGAGGATCTAAACCATACTCACTCAGCATGACATCAAAGTAATGCAACCCTTTATCAACAAGCCCCATGTGTGCACATGCTCTGAGGACAGAAACAAAAGTTGCATGATTTGGCTTTACTTTCACAAGTTGCATACGCTCAAAAAGTTTTAATGCCTCTTCTCCAAGACCATGATGAGCATAACCACAAAGCATGGCATTCCACGTTACAAAATCCCTGCTAGGTGCTTTCTCAAACATCAGCTGAGAATCTTGCATGTTTCCACACTTTGAGTACATATCAACAAGAGTGCTGCATATGTACACATCCGATTGCAGTTCTTGCTTTGATAATTTGAGCATGTATTTGCTTCCCCAAGACCAACAGTAGCCAAATTTGCACAAGTATCAAGAACTGCTGCATAAGTGAAGTTGTCTGGCTTTACACCCATTTCCAACATTCTCGAAAAAAAATTGTGAGCATCCTCACTTTGTTGTAGCAGGGAAAATCCAGAAATAATAGCATTCCAAGAAACCATTGTCTTTTGTTCTGTTCTGTCATGGATTTTATCTGCTTTTTCTACCATTCCACACTTGCAGTACATATCAACAAGGGCAGCTCCCACAAACGATTCAAAACCCATTCTGGATTTTATAATTCTAGTATGGATCTCCATGCCGGTGTTTAAAGCTTGTCGACCAGCACAAGCTTTCAATACACTGCCATAAGTGAATTCATCAGGCTCCATCCTTGAGTGAAGCATTGATGCAAAATGGGCAAGTGTTTCCTCTTCGTTTCCATTCTGCTCACATGCTGCGATAATTGCATTCCAAGAGACAGCGTCTCTCCTTTCCATCATATCAAACAGATCAGAAGCTTCAGCAAGAGCCTTGCATTTACCGTACATGTCAAGGATGGCATTTGCAACACAAATATTTGACATAGAAATACTCTTAACCGCTAGTCCATGAACTTGACGCCCCTCCAAATCTCCTCTGATGGATGCACAAGCATTTAATGCTCCAGATAGAGTTATTTCATCAAAACCAAGGCCAATCTTCAACAGAAGCTGAAAAGACTTCAAAGCTTGAAAGCCTCGATCACTTCTGGCATACCCAACGATAATGGCATTATAAGATTGCAAACTACATTTCGGCATTGAGTTAAGTACCTTTTGAGCATCTGCCATCCTGCCACATTTTGCGTACATATCCAAAGTGGCAGTTCCTACAATGATGTCAGTTCCAAAAGCACTCTTTAAAGCATGACCATGCAACTCTTTACCCAATTTCAATGCTGACAATCCTGCACAGGATCTGAAAAGACTAGCATAGATCGATTGACTAACCCCAACTCCCACCCCTTGCATCTCCTTGAACAACTCTAAACCCTCAACATTCCGATCATTTTGAACACAACCAGCAATCATTGCACTCCAAGAAACCCAGTTCTTCTCAGGAAGTTCACTAAAAACTGCAAGTGAATCATCTAATCTCTTAAACTTTGCATACATACCAAGCAAAGCACTCCCAGTGACCACATCGCTATCAAATCCAAACTTCACCAAAAGTCCATGAACCTGAACTCCCACATTACACTCTTCCAAAGCCCCACAAGCTTTCAAAACAACAGCAAAACTCGCTCGGTCAAAACCCACACCGCACCTCCCCATCTCCAGAAAAACATCAATCGACTTCCGACACTCACCATTCTGCAAAAATCCGGAAATCATTGAATTCCACGACACCACATCTCTCCCGGCATCTCATAAAAAAACTTTCTCGCAATCTCCATTTCCCCACAGCTAGCATATCCAGAAATAATGGAGTTATAAGAAACCACATCCCTCAGGCACATCTTATCAAACACCTTGCACGCATAGTCCAAGTGCAAACATTTGACGTACATTTGTATCAAGCAATTGGACACGAAGGTTGTAGGTTCAAACCCAAAAAAAATCATTCGAGCATGTGCTTGTTTGCCAGGGACTCAGAGAGTTTTGTTTCGAGCATTCCTGGTAAATATGAGAAAAAGTTCTTATCTTGGCGGGTGGTTGGGACTTGATTTTGAGCGAGTGTGGAGAAAGTGTAGGTGGGAATTGGTGGGATTTTCTTGTATAAAGGTACTATTGCGTGGTAAGAGAAGAGAAGCCTTGTTAACAGCCATAGTTGAGAGGTGTGGAATGCCATGAACCATGGCAGTCATGCTTTGGCGGGTTCTTGCACCCTTTAAAACCCAGCTGTTTCAAAACCGTTAAAATAAAAGTCAGGTTAACTACAAAAATGCCCCTAATCTATATTCTCATCTGCAATTTTATCCTTCAACAATTCTTTTAATCAATTTCATCCATTTTCCCAAATCTAGCTTCGCCATTGACGAAGCTCCGATAGTAGAGAGCAGGGTAGCTTCTATAATCTCGAACCAATTTCATCAGGGAAGGTGCCAGTCAATAGGAATATCTCGAACCAGCATTACCCTTGCTTTTGGTCGAACCTTTCATCCTCCAGCTCCTCATCCAACCCGAAGCCAACAGGAAACTCACCTTTTCTATCAACCTTTATCTCCGTCGTCAACCACCAACACCAATCACGTTATCGTTTAAAACACAAAACAAATTTTATCTTCTTTAAAATATTAGCCTGTTATAGAATTTTTGTATGTTCGGTTCCGGTTAAATATATTTTTTTTAAAATAATATATAGTTTTATAATATCAATTATATCTCTTAATCCGATCGCTAAATTAATATAAAATTTTACGAGGAGTCTCTTGATATATTAACATATATTAACATATATGAGATTAATGATGACATTCTCGTAATATTATCGAGGTTCATAATTTTGTTGTGTTTTTTTTTAGATTAATTTATTTTTTTTCAATTTTATTTTCAACAATGAGTTTATTAGGAATTGAACTTTATAATTTATTTTTATTTGCTTTATTTAAAGTTATCAAGATCTTATAGATCAAATTACACATTTGAAAGGTTAACTTAGGCTGATCATAGTTGATTTAATATATCATTATTTCAATATATTTTTTAAGATGTCAACTTGATTTATTTTAGTCAAACTATTTTTTTTTATTAATTACAGTTATATTTGGATTTCCTTCAATTTTTCTGATGGAAATTTCATCCTAACACCCTTGTATTTTTCTAATCTTACTTTCTTTGGTGTTCTTTAGTGTGATTCTGGAAGATTGCTAGCTCACTCTCTTCTCCCTCTTTTTTGGTTTATTATAAAATGAAGCTCTGTCTCTCTTTTTACTTTTTTGTTTGTGATCGGAAATTTTGAAATTTTCTTAAAATATATCGAAGAAAAACTTTTGAACACAATCTATAAATATTTAATAAATAGTTGAATAGTATTCTCACGTGAGCAAAAACTAGTGTATATGTAATATTATTTAAGACAATTTCTATAAAACCCAAGACTCAAACATCTCTTAAATAAACCTCAAAACCCTAAAGATGTATGTACAAGGTTTCTTTCATAAGTTATGTAATAGAATAATTGGCCTAGTGAGCTGATGATCATGACTTGATGAATCCGAGCAACAATCTCCAAAAAAAGTAAAGAAAAAAGTTCCAAGATGTATTAACTGTCAACAATATTAATTTTAACTACAGCATTGCAGTAATGCTCCATGAACAAGGGAAGCTTCTGCTGGTTCCAGGCTACAGGAAAGGAACCAGGGACCCGTGGCCATTACCGATGACAATAGTGAGAAATGTATATCGTGTGGAGATGGTGTCATCGAGTTGGGTTAAATTACATTGAAATTATTTTATCCACAGCTTCTCTTCTTTCTCCGTGGCCATTTGTTTACTTACCGTTAATTAATCATTTCATCTAAAAACTTTATTTAATTTTTATCAAATAGAATGAGGGTAATGAAATTCGAACTCGTGACCGATGAGTCAACAAGACTCCGATACCATGTAAGAGCCACCGCACCCAAAAACTTAAGTTACCAAGTGATGCCATCATAGAAAGTATGATTTATATTATTATCTAATAACAGTGACTAGTAACGATGAACTAAAAAAGGGTTACATCAGCATCGATCAAAACACATAATAAGCAACACAGAAAAAGAAATACAAACAAACTAGTCAATTTCAGTAATGGGAGGAGCCTTATGGCTCTCATGGTGTCCACAGAAGCAATCAAACAAAGCACTCACAATTCCCTCAAGAGACACGGCTGATCACATACAAGATTATAGATGGCTGTGGCCCTTGGGATTGGCTTTTGTTCAATGTCTGTACAAACACCATTGTCTTTCTGATTCAGATGGTGTTTATTTTAATGAGTGTGGGGACTCAGAATTATTTCTTCAATCATTTTGGGTGGAAAATGGTGGTGATCAAGGAGATGTTACATTGGTGCTCACTTCTGTTTTCTTCATATTGTTATTTAATTTGATTCTTCTCTCCCAACTACTTATCACTAGCCCACCCACTGTGCCTTATCTTTTGACATTGCTTCCTTCACCATTTCATGGCCACCTTGAGGCTAGGGTTCTTCTCTTGTTCCAGCCATGGTCAATTTTGCTGCTATGAACTTTATAATCCAATTCACTGCTGTTTGTTTTTGTTTTTGTTTCTGTTTTTGTTGTATAATCAATCCCGGAAGTAAAGCAAGCACACTCCTTTTCTGAGCTCAGAAAACTATTCATGGGGCTCCAGAAAATGTCAAGCAAGTGCCACAACCAAACAGCTTTTTGATGGCAGCATGAACGCTAATTGTATCTTCCACCTAAATAATGCCAGGGCAGGAAATTAACTGAACGATGGTCTGGAAGATATTCAGTCGCGTGTGACGTTTTATCTTCGAAATCTCTTCACCAGAGAGTGTGATGAGCAGCGAAAAAAGTTGAGGTTTTCAGAATGAAATATGATCGGAGAAATTATTCCTTTTATAGGCCAAACAGGTTTTTTGTAGCCACCTCAAAATAATTTAATTCAAGTCGGGACAAAATAAATTATCATGGAAAAAGTTGGTCATGACTCCAACCATGGAAATCCACAGGCCGATTCTAGCTCTACCCCAGGAAATATCCTATGTATCATGACCTATATAATTTTAGCTGTGGCATGATAGGAAACTTTGGTCAAAGAACTTTGGAGTGGAAAGATATATTTTGATTTGATGGCAAAAGAGATCAGAGATTATGAATTGGAGCTAAAGAACAGCGGAAAAAGAAGAAGCACATAGGCCACTGAAACATGGACAATCAACAAGTGCGAGAACAGTGAATTCTGATTTCATATTGTGATCATTCTGGTAAAGTTAATTCATTTCATCACATGAATCATAGATTCAGGAGAACTTGATGAAACCAGTTAATTACCTCAACATGGTGATGCGTCCAAGAAATATATAGTTTGTTTTTTTAATGCTGGAAAACCCTCAACCCCTCGAGAAATATACTTTGTAGGTTCAGGTGAGCGAGTAAAACCTTGGCTGTCCTAGACTCCTATAAAATATACACTTTCTAACTCGAACTCGAAACCTGCTGTGCTGATCATAAGTCATTTGTTATTACGCCACGTCTCTTGGGAAAGAAACTTATAGTTTCTTCATGAATTTCTGTTATTCATGATCAAAGTTCATACTTCATGGATTCTTTTTCTTTTTTCTCCTCTCTCAAAATGTCAAATTCATATTTCGAGTAGATTTAGAAATTGATTCATGACCTATAAGAAAACAACAGCGATGGTGCTTGGGTCTGAGATCTTGAGATATAACGAGGAATCAACTACCTGGGGCGAGCAAGAAAGCAAATATATAGTGAATCATAATCATAAACTGATAAAACTTGCAAGAAAAAAAAAGAAAAATCGCTGTCAATCATAATATATCAATGCCCATTTAGAAATTAATAAAATAACGAAACACCCTTTATTATCCACACTTGTTAGTGGATCAAGACCTTAACTACAAGTGCGTAAGCAGCAATATTAAAGTAGTCTTAATATAAAAAAATAAAAAAAAATGCACCAACATTTAATTACACATCGCATCCAGGATGACTCTCTCTTTCTTGTGTTAAACAATGACCTTGCAATTAAGAAATTACAAGTCTATACATCGAAGAAATTAGTGAGTGTTAGCTGATGATGAGCTTATCCTCTATCGACCAATCTCTGGAGATCTCACCCATGACCTCATTCTTAAAGAAAATTGTTTTTTATTTAATTTCTGGTGGAGAAGATGCATGGAATTTGTATGCTCTTGCTCCAAAATATTGTTAGAAAATAATATAAATCATATTATGAGACCTCATTTATAAGCTTAAGCTTTTAGGTGAGATGGTTCTTTAACATGTTATCAGAGCCTTGTTGACCCAACGGTCACGAGTTCGAATCTCACCACCCCTCATTCTATTCGATAAAAATCAAAGCACAAGGTGATGTGGGTCTGTGCAAGTTTCAAGCCCAAATGACTTTCACTTGAGGGTGTGTGTTAGAGAATAATATAAATCATATTATGGGACCTCATTTATAAATTTAAGCTTTTAGATAAAATGATTACCTAACAAATATCACAAGTACTATTCTTCCCGTTTACCTTGCGTGAAAAAAAGATTGTAATAATGATTTATCAACAGATAAATTACACAAACACTTGGAATTTTTTCACCGTTTCAGTTTTATGGAATAGACCAATAATCAACAAGCATTGACTAGAAGATTTGATCGAGGATTTCCTCAAATTTTAGAATGAGTGATAATAAATAAATAAATAAATAAATTTATTTGGACATTCAATCAAGAATCACTATATAGTTGGGGGGGCTGGTCAGAAGTTTGCCCTGAAATAAAATCTTGATGGCCTGAATTTTCATGGGATCACAATCCACAAAATTTGTCAAGGTTGCCTTAGTGGGGTGCACAAATGGTGCTAGTGACATCACCCAAATTGCAATGCTTCTCTTAATGGAGGTTGTAGGGAACCTACAAAAAATAAAGAGGTCCCTTTCGAAAAGAAGAAGGGAGAATAAAGAGGGTTTAAAAAATATTTTTGAAAAGAAAATGAATTTTTATTTTAAATAAATCTTTTTAATATTTTTAAATATTTTTATTATTTTATATGCTGATATCAAAAATAATTTTAAAAAATAAAAAAATAATTTTAATATATTTTTAAATAAAAAATATTTTTAAAAACAATCTCAATATTATTTATTAACGGATACAAAGCAAAGTAAGTAAAAAAGAAAAGGAAAAAGAAAAGAAGCAAATAGCCCTAAACAGCCCTACAGAAAGAAAGACCGGCTCTTTTTTGGCTGAATGGACAGGCTAAGCAATAGGGAGCTGGGGTGGTGCTCTAGGCAACCATGCGCGCTTGTTAGTAGGGCCCCACCTGTGACATCTATCGTGCGCCCCCGGTTTTCTCGTCTGCCTACCTCATAAAAGTAAAATAAATTACGGTGGACCTTTGCATGTACAATATATTCTCTTTATAGATGATTTTATCCCATACATTATTAGTCCATGTATTATTCTATTTTAATCCTAATTTTTAAAAATCATGAATTATGTGCTCATGAAAATAAATTAAGAAAAAAATAGATTCGAGATGTAAGATTTTATTTCTAAAAAACTTTATACTAAAAAAAAACTATGCACTTTCAATGGGTCACGATGGACGGTACTATAAAGGTTGAGGTGGGCAGTTAAATCAAGTACCCATCCGTGCATGACCAAAATCTTTATTCTAGGGAAGTGTTTTCTAAATGATATATTGATGCTCCCCAAACTACCCCTCCGTGCTCTTGGATCCGAGTGATCTTGTGTCAGGTGTCAAGGGTACGGTTGGGAAAGGGAGCAAACATGGGAAGTGATTTAAAGAGCACAAATAAGATATGCAAAGATGACGGTGGTAATCATCATTCCTTTCACCGGACAAAGAGGACGGCCCTTTTTTTTTCTTTCTTTCTTTCTTAAATAACAGAAAATTGGGAAATACGTCTGGTTAATTTTTCTTTTAATAAAAAACTCTTTACAAAATCTTAATTTAATTACAGGTTAAACTGTTTAACTTATAAAGTATATCAAACATACTTCTAACTTAATTATTTTGATTTGTTTTTGTAGAGGTTATTGTAAAAAAAAACTAATT
This sequence comes from Salix koriyanagi, assembly GCA_029228605.1. Classification (NCBI taxonomy): domain Eukaryota; kingdom Viridiplantae; phylum Streptophyta; class Magnoliopsida; order Malpighiales; family Salicaceae; genus Salix; species Salix koriyanagi. The sequence goes on from CM055330.1 coordinate 7,236,639, forward strand.
TACAAAATTTTAAATTTAATTTAAAAATTATAATTTGTTAAATATACATGTAGTTGAGACAAAAAAAACTAGCAAGAAATTTTGATGATCGACTATTTTTTTTATTATCAAATTTATAATTATATTCTTCAAACTTGAGATTATAGAGAGAATAAATCTTTTAATTTCAAGATTTTATCACTACACCATCTATAGATGGTTTGATCAATTGCTTTTCAGAATGTAATTTAAGTTATTTTTCAAAGTGGTTTGTTTGGAAATATATAAAATAATATATTTTTTAAAAATAAAATTTTGAAATCAAGGTATCAAAATGATATAAAAATATAGAAAAAATATTTAAAATATATTTTTTTGAAAGTATATTTTTACAGTCCCAACGGCTACCAATTCTCCAATGATTTGTCACAGATCTGGTCCAGTGAGATTTTACGACATCATTAAAAAGAATCAGGAAGTTATATCTGCAATAATTTCATCTAAGAGTCTAGGAAAATGAAAGCTCTGTACGATGAATAAGACTAATAAACACGTTGAGCGGGGTGGATAGGGCCAGACACAGCCTGATAAAAACAATTCAAGATTTGTGCTCTGTCAAAAAAGCTTAGAAAACAACAGCATGCAGTGGTAAAAGATGCCTAGGAGGTGTTTGTATTTGTAAATGTAAACGTAAGAATCTCGTCAACTGTTTTGAATTGAGATTCTGGTTTTGTCTGACAGAAATCTCAAGAACTCGGAATTCATAAAAGGATCGGCATTCGTGTTACCTTGGCTCACTCCCAACATGGAGATACAGTATCAATGAGTTCACTGTAAAAGCTGAAAATAAATGAAGTACATGAACTGGGTGGCTCAGTAACAAGTACCGAGAGACAGCAAACAGGTTGAAAGCATAGGTTTCCCAAGCAATGATTCTTAAGAAATCAGAAGTGTTACTGTTCTTGGCAAGTTTTGATGGACGCTCCAAACCCGCAAGGAATTAATCAGTCGTCCGCACTGATCAGGATGTGAAATAGGGTTTATCCATACATGGATGTTGTTAAAAGTAATCTGATCATATCAAAATGGCGCACCACTGACCAATATTCTTTCAGCTTTACTGTGTGTACAATACAAGTACAATGGAGAAAATGTATACCAATATCAGAACCCTAAAAAACTCATCCACCCTACACCCTGGAAATCCACAAGATGAATACAGATCTTCAGGAAAAAAAAAGAGAAAAAGAATCATGCAGGGCACTTGCAACAAGGCAAGGACAACCACAAGACAAGAAAAGAAAGAGAAGTCTACATCTGTCTAATGATATTGTTGACCATTTGATCCACTCAACCTGAGGCAGCCTCAAGTGCGGGGGAGAGAGCATTTTCCTTTACTAAAACTTTTGGCTCTGGATGTTTTAGAGAGCCTTTTTTGCGTTTAGTGGGGGACTTGCCTGTCAAAGTACATCTATCTATATCACCCCTGCTCCATCCCCACCATCACCATTTTCTGAGATCATTCCTTTCCACTCGGTGAGACCAGCTGAGTAGAGTGGCCTAAGATCGAAGCTAATCTTCTCCAAGTTTCTTAATTGAGCCTACAAATTTTGACCTGGGTGCCCTGGAATGCTTCCAATGTGACACTGGTTGTGATAATACTCCCAAACTAAGTGGTCTTGGGTGGAAATTACTGTTCGCAGAGCGAAAGAACACAACCCACCACAGATTTGAGCAAACAAACAGCCTTTTTGAGTTGTTTTCTGAAAACTTCACATTCCAAACGCGAGAGATTTGGCTGGTAAGGTGTGTTTCTCTGATGATTCATAGCAGATGTACTGTATTAATCGGATTATGCAGTTCATCATCATCTGATGAAGAACTCTATTTCCCCCTGTGACTCTATAAAAGTAGCCGTCACTTTGTCCCACCACTGAAGATCTGAATTCTCTTTCAAATCTCCCTGCCTGGGGTCAGCATTTTTTGTATTATGTAAGCATAATAATATAGTCGATGGATAATATGTGGCAATCGAAGACTACTGGCCTCTTCCAACTCGTAGGAGGAGGAACATCTTGGACCACACGTAACTACCACTTAAAAGTTGCCAGCCCTGTTTTCCTAGTGTTCTGATATCTAATCAAGCTGATCAATTATCGATCATGGCTGTTTATATATCATCATGTCACATGAAAGATAGTTTCAATCCATGTAAATACACAGCAAAGTTCAAGATTTTAAAACAAGCCTTGCTAGAACATGGGATTCAAGCTCCGGCCACCATCCAAGAACAGAACGAAAAAACAGAAGATTGCAGGGTTTGCAGGCTCACACGTACAGAAGCTATCTTAAACCTGCACTTGGTGAATATATCCCTAAGTATTTGCACATGAGAGAATGTGCTCACAGCAAAAAAAATCAATTTAAACGCGCAAACTTTTAATCCATTATTTTATATCTGTGAAGTGGGTGTCGAGTCATTCGCTCTGTTACATAATAATCTTTTCAAAATATGGTTAGAAGAAGTTTGGGCATCCATCTCCTCCAGTTCCATACGTCACAGAGTCTTATTGGCCTAAGATCTTTAAGTAAACTACTTCAATAAACCTGGGTTGTAATAAATACACCTCCACTTTGAAGATTGACTTCTGCCACCCTATTTTCTGATCCGCTCTCTGTTGCTCAAACATTTCCCCACTGATATAATTGTACTCCCCACAATCTGAACTCCCTTCTGATGTAAGCATCATTGGATCTCAGATGATTATCCACAGCACAAAACGCAGGACCTGATCATGAGTGCACGTCATTTTCGTCACCCAGACAGCCATAGCATGGCCATACAAGGCAAACAAGCAGCACACAAACTATTAGTGGTATAATTATGTGTTCATGTGCATACATGCTTTACTTCTGTTTCTGCAAATTGCCAGCAGTGGGGTCATCGCAAACTTTCCCCACACTATAAAAGGCGACCGAGCCATGGACTTTTAACCTCGTTCAACATAATTCCAAACCAGAAGGCTTAGACCCTGCAATTTTTATCCAGCTTTTTAGCCATGCAGCCAAATGAGATTGCAAGACTCCACTATCCAGTTCACCCCAACTCATCCCCATATTCAGCTCATTTCAGCATGACTCAGAATAACTCGCAGATGTTTGAGTTTAACCACTTCACTAATCAATCCTATAATTTCCAGATCCCTCCTCAAGTTCAAGAGTTCAGTCTACAAGCATCATCTATGAGCAGCCACTCGACTTCTGACGAGGCAGACGAGCAGCAACTCTCTCTTATCAATGAGCGAAAGCAGAGGAGGATGATATCTAATAGAGAGTCTGCACGCCGGTCGCGCATGCGGAAGCAGAAACACCTGGATGAGCTCTGGTCACAAGTGGTTTGGCTCCGGAATGAAAACCACCAGCTCGTAGAGAAGGTGAACCATGTAGCAGAGTGCCATGATCAGGTAGCTCAAGAAAATAATCAGCTCAAAGAGGAGATTTCTGATCTACGTCAAATGCTCACTGACATGCAACTCAATAGCCCTTACCCTTCATTGAAAGACCTGGAAAACATCACCTGTGATACAGCTTATTTTAGAGCTGAGTCCTCAAACCAATCTATCACAAGCTCTTCAGATTTGCTAGGTTGAGATGGAGTCAACATATTTATTTTACCCTTTTTCCCCCCATTTTTGGTTCTTCTGTTTGTGAAAGCCAACCAGTCCCAGCCCCAGTTTTAGCTGTAAGGGTTTGAGCAATAGTGGAATAACATGATTGGATCGTATCTTTAGACTACTGAGCAATTCGATGCTGCATGTTCGTGCTTGGATATTCTTAAGCTGTCACCAAATCACATGAGAACACTAGACCATAGAAATCTCATTAATACTCACACTACTGGCAACACAACAGGCAACCTGAAACACATAAGAAGATATTGCGAGCAGTGCCTGTTAAAGACTGGTAAAAATAAAAAATAAAAAGATCCATAAGATCCATTCTCAGAAATCATCTGTGAGAGCCTTGACTATGGATCAATTGCCTAAACTCTAGCCTGAAAGAAGAAGATACAATGAACTTTCATAAAATCATCTCATTGGAACAAATATGCCATCGTCAATGAAAGGAAGCACTTCCATCAGGCGCAACAACATCGAGGAAGAAATAAGTGCGTTGGGGCGGGCAAGTGCTGGATGTAACACACAGAACAAGAGGATGGTGGCTCGCGTCGTTTCATGATGCAACTTACTATAACAAGAAAAAAAAATATGATAACGATAGAAAAACTTATCGTAAGGCTATCCACTAAATCCCATTTACTGTTCCATGCTTTTTCAAAGTGGATTGTCTGATTTTCGCTGGTAATTTTCACATCTTTCTTCTTTCTGGAAAGCACGGTGTCCCAGAACAGGACTTTATAAAGCTTTACCTAACAATGGATCTCCTAAAGCTCTGATATAGATGTGAAATGCTAGCTCACTCAGGATTCAGGTCATAGAATCATCCACAGAGCGCTGATTGTATTTCTTGCTTTCAAACTCGTAACATGGAGCCAAGAACTGGGTTCAGATCCAATTTTTTCAATCCGAATTCCCCATATTTCCATATAACCTGTATTGACATGCATGATCAAAGACACAAGAAGAAGAAAAATAAAATACAAAAGCCATGGCAAATTTCCACCCAGATTTAGATATCCTTACTAAAGGATCTCTCACATGTACACACTGAAATCAGGGGAGATGGTATACTTCAGGATGCTGTGAATAAGAGAAAGGAGATGGATCCATTTTCCCCAGGTGGCTTGACATTGCAAAATATTTCCCGTCATCTGGAGATTAAGATTTTCTATGGTGATCTACGACATGACAAACACGCAATCAGAGTCAGGAATTCTTCTCCTACAGTACAGTGTTGTATTTTTAGTTATATAGTCAAGCAAGAACACTTGTGAACTGTTATTTGCTAAAAATGAAAGCTTTTATGTTGCTGCTCGAATAAAACAAAGATAGAAATAAAATATTTTATATTGTTATTAAATCTAATGAATCAACTAAGAAATTCTTTAATTCAAATTTTATTTAATTTGGATTTAAACTCAAATAATGTAACAAATTTATCCAGATAACTCGTTTGATTTTATAATTTCAAAAACAACTTAAATGATGATTAAAAAACATTATTTTTTTTTAAATTTTAAGATAACAGTAAACTACAATGACTCCTCAAATCTATTATTCAAGAGATGAAATCTACTACATTTAAAAACTTTGTTTTTATAATAATTATATAATAAATTAAATATTTTTAAAATTTTTTTTTGGAGGGGGTAATGAGTTTCCGTTTGGTCCGCTATAAAATTCGAGGGACAATTTTTACTCCTGTGATTTGAATTTATATTTTATAGTATAGAAATGACAGGCGAGGAATTTGTTTAACTACCGTTGAGTTTCTACATTTCCATAATTAAAATATTTATATCTTTTCATATATTTGGATGATATTTTTATTATTTCAAATAATGTAAGATAAATAACTTATAAATATCGTGTTTAACCCAAGGTTGTCGATGCTGTATCAGTTGGTTTTTTATTTTTTTTAATTGGAACGAAATATTTTGTTTCGAAATAATTTTTTTGAACAGAATTATGAACATGTATAATATTACAAGAATGCCATAATTGATCTTGTAATGTCATTATATTTCCCTGATTGCTTTGAAATTTTAACATTATATATATAAATATGTTAAGAGACTCCTTGTAAATTTCATCTCAATTTAGCGGTCAGATTAAGAGATATAATTGATATTGTAAAATTATTTATTAAAAAAAATATTATTTGGCTAAAACGGAACGGGCGAAACGAACACTAAATGTTCCGGTTGAAATTTGGGTGAAATTTTCAGAACAGACTAAAATTATAATTGAGGTAATTTTTTTAACTGGTATGAAACTTTTATGGCTATTTTATAAGAAAAATGACCGAAATGAAATGAGATCAACAACACTAGTTTAACCATGTTTGTATTTTATAAATAATATAAAATTCATTCATATTTATTTATGACGAAGAATATATTATCTCAAGCATCCTCTACATGGAAGTGAAATATTGAATATTGTATAGGCCGAAATACAAAATCTGAAAATCATTCAAATTTATTTATGACTAAAAATCCAAAATCTTATATATATATATATATATATATTACCAAACATATAAACGGTGTGGGATTTCCATTGTGGATCCCCTCACAGAACACTGTGGACTCGAGCAGTGCACGCCCGAAATTGGCCCTGGGGCACGCGGCGAAGAGGGGCTGGCAAGCGGGGCTATTTTCGGTTTTTCCTTTGGATATTTTTTTTTAAATATTCATTTGTGAACAGTGTATTGACGATTTTGTCCCCGGTAATAGGACAAAATAAGGGTTCCGGCTGAGGGGCACCGACGTAATTGCGCGCGGTCGGACCGGTCCGGTCCGCCGCAACTTTTTATTTTTTTTTTATTTTCTGAAATGGCTAAATACGGTTTTAGCCTCTAATAAGACAAAAACACTGAATTGGGTGCAGGGTTAGAACGGTAATTGACCCTATTTTCCGAATTTTTTATTCGGAATCTGTCAGGGCGTGAGGCGCACGCGCCAGACGGTTTTCCGCCTCACGCCCTGTTTAGGCGGCGCGTGCGGCCTTCTCCTGTGGACGGAAATTGTATACCGGAGGACAGAACGATGCGCCGCCGAGTGGTCTTCCTCCCGCAGTGGGGCGTGTCACCACCAGATGTCCGTGGACGCGGCGGAGGCCGGTTAAAGCCGCCGGCCACGTTTCTCTCTCTCCGGAATGTCAAAGTTTCACTTCGGTCCTTCTACTTTCAATTTCCGGGTTTGCTGTATATAACTCAATCAATTCGGTACAAAAGTTCCGAGTTTTGCAATTTTGTCCTCTGATTTCAATTGACAATAAATGTAAGTTACATTTCAGCCCTTTGACTTTTAATTTTTGAATTTAAGCCCTTGATATTTGATTTTCATTTCAGCCCTTACACTTTATTTTTTTTTAATCCCTACTTTTGTCCATGTATATATAAGTGTATTTAACACAATAATAATAATAATAATAATAATAATACTAATTATAATAATAATAATAATAATAATAATAATAATAATAATAATCATGATTTAATTATTTTTCATTCTTACTCTTTTGTTATTTTTTTTCCCTCCCGATAATTTGATAAATTTGTTTTTTTGCCAGTAATAGCTATGGTAATTTTTTTTTTATCTTTTGTTAAAGTTTCTAGGATATTTTTAATCTTTCATTTATTTTTGTTTCTTTCATTATTAACATAATAATAATAATTATCATAAGAATAATAATAATAGTGATTATTATTAATATTATAAGAATAGTGCTTATGTATTCTATTATTATAATAATAGAGATTATTTATTCTTTCATAATAAAAATAATAATGATAATAATAATAATAATAATTTTTAATTGGTTTTTCTTGCTTGCTGTTTTGTTCATGCTTTTTATTTTTTTCTCTCGGTATAATTTAATAATTTTTGTTGTTTTTATTCTAGCGGCAATAATAATTTTAGATGTTAAGACTCCGATGTTGCTATTGTTATAATATTTTAAATGAATATTGCTTCCTTATCCCTGTTGTTTTTTTTATTTGCTCTTTCTATTAATTGATTTTAATAATTTTATTATCTGCACAATAATGATTTCAGTAAGTTTTTTTTTCTTATTCAAATATTTTGCTCTTTTTTCTAATATTAGTGAGCGTTCTTTTGTGATCGTTTATAACGCAATACCTATATTCTAAAAGATGTAATCTATGCTTAAACTCAACTCAAAATTTTAAATATTTTATCTTTTAATCTATAATTTTTATTTACTTATATCATATAAATTGATCGTTGTAGATTTAATTGTGTTAAATTATATACAAAAAAATACGCGCGGGCAATTAGCTAGTATATATATATAACTTGTTTTTTTTTATATATATATATATATATAAAAAACAAGTAGGCGTAACTAAACACTAGTAGACAATAGATGACAGATCCAGTTCGGTTTTAGACTTGCAACAAAAACAACTGACCTTTCCCCTATTACCACCTTCAGCTTCCTTAAGTGCCAGCTTCTTCAAGCTAAAAAAATAAAAATAATCAGATCCTGATTAAAAATCCAACAATGGCTATGGCGGTCCGAGGAACCCGAGGCGGAGGCAGCGGCGGAATCAACGGTGGACTCCGCACGTTTTTCTCATACCGGATCTTCATCTCTGCCATTTTCACTCTTCTCTTCCTCGCTACTTTCTCCATTATCTTCTCCTCTCACCCTCACCACCACGATGACGGCGTAAGTATCAAAATCTCGCTTAAAATTACATGTCGTTTGCTTGTAATAATTCAATTCAATTCAATTCAATTCGTTGACTTCATTTATTTGTTTTTGCGTTTCTGAATGCTGGGTTTGCTGAACAGTCGCTGCCTAGTAGCGGAAATGCTTATGTACAACGCACCTTTTTGGCGGTTAAATCAGATCCGTTAAGAACACGATTAGATTTGATAAATAAACAAGCGAATGATCACATGACTTTAGTTAATGCATACGCCTCGTATGCGAGAAAGCTAAAGCTTGATATCTCTAAACAGTTAAGAATGTTTGATGAATTAGCCAACAATTTAACGGATTTACCTTTGAAACCGAGTTATAAATCCTCGCTTTTCGAGCCGGGTAGTCCGGTGGATGAGGATGTTTTAAGGCAATTTGAGAAGGAAGTTAAGGATATAGTGAAAGTTACGAGGTTAATGATAGTGGAATCGAAGGAGAGTTATGATAATCAGATAAAAATTCAGAAGTTGAAAGATACGATTTTTGCGGTTAACGAGTTGTTAATTAAGGCGAAGAAGAATGGAGCGTTTGCGAGCTTGATTTCTGCCAAGTCTGTACCGAAGAGTTTGCATTGTTTGGCGATGAGGCTTGTGGAGGAGAGGGTTGCGCATCCGGAGAAGTATAAGGAGGAAGGGCACAAGGGAGGAGTTTGACGATCCGAGTTTGTATCATTATGCGATTTTTTCAGATAATGTGATTGCGGTTTCAGTTGTGATAAGGTCTGTGGTGAAGAACGCGGAGGAACCATGGAAACATGTTTTCCATGTGGTTACAGATAGGATGAATGTTGCAGCTATGAAGGTTTGGTTTAGGATGCGGCCTGTGGAAGGTGGCACTTATGTAGAGATTAAGGCAGTGGAGGAGTACAGATTTTTGAACTCATCATATGTGCCAGTTTTGAAGCAGCTTGAGAATGCTAATATGCAGAAGTTTTATTTTGAGAATCAGGCAGAGAAAGCTACCAAAGATGCAAATAATATGAAGTTTCGGAACCCCAAGTATTTGTCTATGCTGAATCATCTTCGGTTTTATTTGCCAGAGATGTATCCTAAGTTGCATAAAATTTTGTTTCTGGATGATGATGTTGTAGTTCAGAAGGATTTGACTGGGTTGTGGAAGGTGGATTTGGATGGTAAGGTGAATGGAGCTGTTGAGACTTGCTTTGGATCATTTCACCGCTATGCACAGTATTTGAACTTTTCGCATCCTTTGATTAAGGAGAGGTTTAATCCCAAGGCTTGTGCCTGGGCTTTTGGGATGAATATATTTGATCTTGATGCTTGGAGGCGGGAGAAATGCACAGAGCAGTATCATTATTGGCAGAACCTGGTAAGGGCGTCCTCCCTTCCTTTCCAACTTATTTCTTGCAGGGTTTCTTCTTTTAATTGCCCACAAAAGTGACATTGTAAATTCTGATCACAGAATGAGGAGCGTACTCTGTGGAAACTGGGTTCTCTTCCACCTGGCTTGATCACCTTTTACTCGACGACGAAGTCGCTGGACAAATCCTGGCACGTGCTTGGCCTTGGATACAATCCAAGTATTAGTATGGATGAGATCAACAATGCTGCTGTCATTCATTATAATGGAAACATGAAACCTTGGCTTGACATTGCAATGAACCAATACAAGAATCTCTGGAGTAAATATGTAGACAATGATATGGAATTTGTTCAGACGTGCAATTTTGGCCTATAGACGAATACCGGTCCTGTTCCATCATTGGCCAGGTAGACAGCAATGAGCTGTAAGTGTTCATACTGGATTACTTCTATTTACCAGAATTTTGGATCTGATCATTGTCACTTTCAAACTGCTTATACAACCAAAGTGGTTTAGTACATGCAGAAATGATTCTTTTGAATGAAATATTTTTGACAAATTCCAGCCAATCACATATTGTGCTATGAGATGGAGTATTTTGACATGTTACATAACTTCAATATTAACTGTAATTCCTTTTATCTTTGTTCGTTGTCTAAAAACATGTGTTTACGTCCAAACCTACTGAAATGGGTAGCAGTAATTAATCATGCCACATTCTCTAAGCTTGACTAAACTTCATGAGTCACTAAGTACATGACCCTTTTTTAACTATAGTTTGGAGTTTGAAGTGTATTGGGGCATCTCTAAGCTTGACTAAACTTCATGAGTCACTAAGTACATGACCCTTTTTTAACTATAGTTTGGAGTTTGCAGTGTATTGGGGCATCTCTAAGCTTGACTAAACTTCATGAGTCACTAAGTACATGACCCTTTTTTAACTATAGTTTGGAGTTTGCAGTGTATTGGGGCATCTCTAAGCTTGACTAAACTTCATGAGTCACTAAGTACATGACCCTTTTTTAACTATAGTTTGGAGTTTGCAGTGTATTTAAATGGGTTAAAATATTTTGACAGATTTCAAATTTATTGTAATTTATCTAGTTTAATTTAGCACATGCTTACAACTTGAACAATACTACGCAGAAATGTGGAGTTTCCTTTATGACATTGGTAATTTGACTACAATGTTTTTGTATCCGTGAGAACTTTGAACTTGAAAATTAAGTTACTATTTCACTCACTCGCTGAATAATAGACTACTGAACTTTGTTTGCATGTACAGTCTTTAAAACTTTGACGTGTTGATCCTTCAGTGATCTAGATTGAAGGAAACCTCATCAAGGTTCCTTCTTGTGGATGTCATTTTGATTCATGGCAGCTGTTTCACAATCTCTTATATTATGCTGTAGCATTTTATTACTAGTGCGAGTAACAATTAAGAGAAGATAAATGCATCGGTTAAGTTCACGTCAATGAACAAGAGTTACATAATAATAATAATGTTAGCGTAATGTAGAGTTTATGTATTATCTATATTTATAAACCATTAATTAGCATGTTTATTACTAGTACGATCACAATTGAGGTAAGATAAATGCATCGGTGAAGTTCACATCAATGAACAAGAGATACATAACAATAATGTTAACGTAACTTAGAGTTTATATGTTATCTATATTTGTAAACCATTTAATTAGGATGCAATATTGGATGTTACAAAATTTAAACAAATTTGTAAGCACTTTAATTGGATTATACTAAAATAGTAAATTTATTGATCTTTTTCTTAGAATTGTTCAAGTGGTTTGTGCTCTTACTAGACAGGGAAGGGCATCAATGTATACTTAACCATGTAATTATGAATTGCATTTATAAAAGACTAACTTAAACGGATTTCCATTAACTCTCACCATACAAATATTAATCAATGCTATCAAATCAATAAAATGTTTTGAACTGTTTTCTTACCTATAAATTGGACTTGCATGATTTTATGTTTAGGCATCCAACAAGTTTTCTTTATTCAAGTAGAAGAATATATTTGAGTTTTCACTATAGCTAAAGGCACAATGATGTTTTAGATTGCAATAATGCTTTATTTTTTTTTCTCAAGTTTTATTTTCAAGTTAATTCTTTTAGATTGTGTCTTTTTAGATTTAACTTGATGACTTGCTTTAGCTATGTGCATATAGGGTTCATGTAATGTTAAGAAAACAATCTAAAACTGTTGATTCTTGACTTGGAAAAATATATTTAAATTTTATTAATCTAATAATGGAAGCTTTTTGGGATCAAAATTGAACTGGAATAAATGTTCATATTTGTTTTTAGAAATCATGGACTAAATTGAATGAA